>BLKR01005263.1:0-84839 GCA_011170035.1 Teleogryllus occipitalis
TCCCTCCGTAAATACTTATTATTAAATATGTAAATATCTGAATCTCGTGTCTGTGATTACTGTTGTGTTCCCACGACGTCACACATGTATCAATTACAGTCGTTTTTAGAATATGTTCCTACACTTATTTTACAATATTTTATTTCATCTAAGAATAGTTGCAAGAAAAATTAGATGTACTATAAATATGACAGTGGTAAAAAAAAGAGTATCAATAGCGACAACACACTTGAAAACATTTCTAACAAATTTCTTGTCCGTTGTTTCGATTGGGAAAAACAAACGAAATTGTCTGTGTGAGACCAGAGATAGGTGCCTAAAAAATGCCTCTGCTCCTAAAAAATAAGTTTCGAGTTAATTCGCAGAAATCCAGCGCAATAAACGATGTGCCAAGAAGCGAGTGACAGAACAACCATATGGACGTGGTGTTGGCACCGCCACCGCAGTGAAAACCACTGAAACCATTGCTATTCGTTTGTACGACCTCGTTTGTATCTACGAGTTCTACAATAACATTTGTTTCTACCAAAACCACTTACAAGTTAAAGCACTTTCAATTATGGTGGTGCCAATTCCAAATTGGCACCTCCACCATCGTAAGAAAATTTGGAACCATTCTTAATCGTTTATACTAAACTATTGCACCAGACGTTTTGTTTGCTCCAAAGAAATTAATTGAGATACAGCCATTATAAAGTGGCGGTACCAACTTCACGCTGGCACTGCCACCACCGTAAAAAAATTGGAACTATCCTAAATAGTTTTTTATCATATTTCTCCACCAGAATTTTCGTTTGTACCAAAGCATAATTGATATGTGGCAATTTTAAAGTGAGGACGGGAGCCTCACGCTAACCCTAACACCAGCCCCGTCATCACGCCCACCAAACAATTGGAACCATCCTAAATAGATTGTGACTCGTTTGTACCAGAATGTTAGCTCAGAATTTTAGTTTTTAACAAAAAATAAATAATATAGTACATCATTTCAAGAAATTAATGAACATTTGAAAGTAATTTTTATGTAAAAACTAGTTTTTTAAGATATGAAAACTTAACATGCTGAAGGATTTCCTTTTTTCCAATGTCTTATTCATAGGACTGCAAAAATGTGTAAGTTGTTAAAGTAAATATGTTCAAAAGTCCATTAATTTTATCAAAAAAGACTCTTTGTATGGCATTGCAATGAGAAATAACCATTTTAGAAAATTAGAAAAAAATTGTTAAAAAAATGGGTACATGGTATGATGATGTGCGACAGACCATGAGAAATCATAACATCAAAGATGATTGGTAAGACAGAAAAAGATAGAAGTTTGACTGTCAGAACACTAGAGCTTTCTCAGATATAATTTAAAGCACATATACTCGCAGAAACCAATAGTGTGAAAAAATCGCCGCTAATGTAAATATTAACGGCATGAAAGACAAGTCAAATAAATTACCTTTTTGTAATTTAAAAAAACACAAAATAATAGAGCAAAATAGCGTTTATGTCATTTTATATAGTACATTTAGTACTATCCCTACCAAAATTTTAAAGAAAAAATTTGGAATCGCTTTTAAGAAAATCTTGTTTTTGTTATTTTTCAATATTGCACATTTTGTGTGCAATATTGCGTGAAAACTGCTAACATTTTCAAAAAATGTACATGAACTTAATGAAAGAACAAATAATGGAAAAAAAATTACTTGAAGGAAAAATCTCTATCTTCAATTTTGTAGACGTAAAAATCGCCAAAAAATTCAAACTTTTGCAATTTTCGAAAATTCGGAGTGAAAAATGAAAATCGGACATATGCCACCTTTATAAGTGCATTTCACGCTATTCTTACACGAAAGTTTAAGAAAAAAATTCGAGAAAATTTTGAAAATCTCCCAGGGGTTTTATGTAAAGTATCTCCAAAAATTAATGAATGTTTTTCAAAATCGCAGCGCTTTGATTCGAGCCAGATCGACCAGAGAATATCCATTTTGGAAAAAATCCTACGTATGGTTTAGGCGCGAGTGATTTTTCACAGACGGACAGACAGACGTTTTGAGAAAAAACACCTTTTCGGTATCAAGGACCCACAATTTTTGGAATCTGACTACATAACGTGTTTAGAGGGTTTAATTTACTACATATCAGAGCAAGTTTTATCTACTTTTTCTGCATCAGGGCCTCACAATACGAGTTTTTGTGTCTACAAATCGCCGTTTTTTGTCTCAGCGTTACATAACTTTCTCTATACTAGTTATATTATTCCTTATATACGTACGTATACGAGAACGGGAAAATGGTTTAAATAAGAAAATTAATGGGCCATAAGTGTTTGGCGTTTGAGGTGTTGATGGACAGTAAGCAGTTTTGTTTGTCTTTCGAAATTCAATACTAAAATCATTATAGTGTCAGAGCTTGATATCTATTGGCAAATATATTCCTAAGGCTAATTCCCTCAGGAATTCTCTTGTAGGCCCCTGAAATACGGCGTTCCGGAACCTCGGGAATAATTATTAAATTATATTATAAATATATAACTATTTCTGTTAAATTAATAATTAATTTGGGGCCCGTTTAGAGATCTAAAATTTTATAAATCAAGCACTGGATGTATTCCAAAATATGATTTAGGCAATTCACAAAGAAGTGGTAAAATATACCAGAAACATCGTTATGCAATGAGTCAAAGTAGAGAGTATAATACAGTTTTATAAGTTAAAATCTTGCAGCAATGTCGTGAAAGTAGACCGAGGTCATCTTACGGTCATCTACATCTCCGCAGCAAAAGAAAATCCCTGTATACTTCAACGTTCTGTGCTTATTTCCACAGGAACGGCTCAAAAATGCAAAGCAGGTTAAATGACGCCGGAAAGGGAACCCTCATACAGCAATATTCATGTTTCACAGGTTCTATATTATGAACCTTTCATTGATAGAAATAACTACTAACTTTGAAATATGGCCCGATACAATATTGTTTTGTTGTTTTTTTTCTTCAAAATTCATTGCCGTTAATCGGGGCGAGATTGCATTATATGGGGTGAGAATACGCCAGGCTCCATTTCTGCACATATTGGCATCCTATTGAAAGGTATAGCAACTTTGCTCTTTCTAACTAGCACAAATAAAGAAAGATGAGCGTCGTTGAGTACAGAAAAGAAAAGATGAGCGTCGTTGTAAACTTTGTACGTACAATGGAGATGCAATAACAGTCATATATGGTTTTCTGGGCTGTCCGGGTGACGCCGCGTCGAAGGTAATTGGGCGTCAACCGGACAGCCCAGATCATGACTGGCCGCGGAAGCCTACGACATCAGTGACGTTTATCCAAAACTCTCACAGCACTGACGAAAGCAGTATGTCACTCCTTCCAATTGTATTTCACATATATTAAAATCTCGCGGTTGAGGAAATAAATTGTTTCGGAGTGTTGGCAATTCGCATTTTCTTTTAAACCCTCTTTGACGTTTTTATCGAAGTAGCTGTATCGAATGTGAAATTAATTTGTGTGTTGTGACAATTGATTGTTAACGCTGTATTGTTTATCGTAATTGTTAAGGAAACAATAATGTGCAGTGTTGAAGGAGCGGTCTCAGGTGAGCGCTTCCGCCGGAAGCGGGGCGTTGTGGCTCTGAGAACGAGACGGGCGCACCTCAGTCCCACGACCATCCAGGTCGCGCCACTCGCGGCGAGATCCATCACTCTTCCATGCGCCTGGGAGTGAACTCAGAACTGAAAACCGCCCCGCTCCGCCCCGCTCCGCCCCGCTCCGCCCCGCTCCGCCCCGCTCCGCCCCGCTCCGCCCCGCTCCGCCCCGCTCCGCCCCGCCTCGCCCCTTATGGGCTGCTGTAAACAGCTGCAACTGTTTATAGTAAAAAATTTTCTTACCACACACGTCTGCACCAAGAATCTGGCATATCGCTTGTCCGATGACATGACAATAGTCAAGTGATTATTGCAATAAATTTGGAGACCCACAGAGCAAGAAGTCTGACTGCTTGGAGAAAACAGAGCCGAGCAAACAAAAAGAGGATTATTATTCCAATGTCTAGTTTGATACAGGAAAACAATAAATCAAAGGGGAGTGTCGATGTGTTTGTTAGTTTCCGAAGTCTGTGCAGAATTCGAATTAACGAGAAGTGGTAGTACCATAACTTCCGCTTCTGCCTCAATGACGCTTTTTAAACAGGCGTATTGGTAAAGATATACGTCTTCTTGGCATTACCCGAAGGATAGTAATTATCATTCTTTCAACAGCGGGAATACAGAAAGCTCGAGGAGTGCGACCTAAAACCTATAAGCAGATAAAGGAAGAAATTCGTTTTAACAACGTAGGACACTTGATAGACACATGTAAACAGAGAAAATGTGCTGAGTGTAAGAATTGCACAAGTCTACGATAAATAAAGTGAAATGTCCAAAGGATGCTGTGTAAAATATCACAAACTGCACTGATTTTGGATTGCTTACTTTACTGTTTTCTATGTATTTTTTCTAACTATATCACAATGTCGTATCCATTATACACATAAGAAACGAAAATAAACATTCATTAGGCCCAAACATATTTAGTCATTGTTCCTCTATTTGGCCATGGTATTAAATTTCACACCAAGACATTTTTATATAAAATAAAATGTCGATAGGATAACAAAAAGCTATAGAATATGACAATAATGTAAAAAATTGTAATAAATCGGCCACTTTTTAAATTACGGTCACCTTCGGGTTACAATAGTGGGAGAGATACACTTGATACATTTCCCAATGATCGTTAGGCATATAAGAATGCATAGGTTCTTAGCAGGTTCATGAAATCTTAATGATTGCGCCAGAACGTGATCTGCCGATCACCGGTGTATAGTACGTTGCCTAACAATTAGGAGCAAATGTCACAATTGTAACGCCGTTATATGAATTGTTAATTGGGTAATTTTTAATTGGCTTAGTGATCATTTGCAGACGTTTTAAATGTCCTAGAAGATTGTAACATTTATTTAGTCACCTGTAGTACATTTTAGTAACCGAGAAATCTGGGTCTATCTACTTGGCTGCCAGAGAGACGCCGCATCCTAGGCACAGGTGGAAGATGTGGCTCAGAGCATCAACTGATGACACTGCAGTGCCTCTGACCGAGAGGTCCTAGATTCGAGTCTCGAAAGTGTCATTTTCGTCACTAGCTTAATAGCTAGATCGAGATCAGTTGCTGTCTTCAGAATTCTACCGGCCGACTGCTCTGATTGGAAGTTTTCCGCAGTTTCTCAGATCTGTCACAGAGAATGTCAAAGCTGTACCCTTACAAATGGACCACTGACAGCGCGAGGTCTTTCATTCCTTTCCCTTGTCCTATCCTCGCCCCTTACTTACACTACGATATATGTCGGGAACTTAGAGCTCGTCCCGGCAGGGGCTCTGCCCCTCTCCTCTAGTTTTACGTGTCAGTCACCAATGACTGAAATAAGGGAATTGTGCAAGGCGTTCAGGAAGTATCTCTATTTGTGCCAACTGTTCAAAAGGAAAACTCGCAGGTGGAAGAGGTGGGTGTCGTATAAACTAAGACAGTCGAACATTCTTTTTAGAATCATATTAGTAGGGAGGATAAATAATATTGTGATTCCCGCTAACGCAAGCGTAAAAAAAGTCTATGACGCCATCTCTTCTCGACAAACAAGAAAAGATTATTAGAAGCTCCAAAAACGCCAAGAAAGTAAATTCCAATATGTAATTCATTATATATATTGAAGCCTAAAGAACTATTCATATTTTTTGTGAAAACCCGATGGTCTACATTCAATTGCAATGAAAAATGACTATGACAAATATATTATTAAATGAACAGAAATTTTACTCGTCAGTCACAGAATGGAGGCGTATTAAAGGCAAACGATCTTCAGCAATAAATTCAATTTATAAGGCTCAGCGATATATATATATATATATATATATATATATATATATATATATATATATATATATATATATATATATATATAGTGTGTTGAAGTTGAATCTTTTTTGATTGGGAGCTGTTTCTGAGTAGGTAAATTTTATAAATTATCACTATCTCCAGCAAATTGTAGCACAAGCTTTCATAGATAGAGGCGACTTTCAAAAATGGTTTGGGATCCACAGAATTAGCAATAAGGTTGGATTTTTATATTTTTCTTATTCGGTAGGAAATAATTATGTAGTCCCGACATTGTAGTGGCTGTATAATTATTAGAACTCAACGGAACCCCACAAATATTCGAAAATACCATGATGTAGCCTGGTAATCATCCTTTTAATTTCTCTTAATCGGATAAAAACAAAATACAATGGTATATTGTGACGAGAAACAACTCATTTCAATGGATTGCTATAAACAATGGACAACTTGGGAATACACAGACCATGACACACTGTACAGGCTGCTGCTCGGCATTTGCCTGAAAGGATTCACGGAAGCAGTGAATTGACTGTTTAATGTTTCCAGGCACGTCCACTGCTATAGTCATTGGACCCGTTAGTGCAGTGAATGTTGTTACGTGTCAAGGTAGCGGTGTTGCTGCCCCGCCGGAGGGTGACATGCGGATATGACCTACATGACTTGCGGAGGAATTACTCCTCCAAGTATCTCTCCCAGCGGGGGCCCGCCCCAACCGTGGCAAGAGAGCAAGATCTAGCTCTCGACTTGCCTTCTTGTCAGGAGGGTGTTTTGAATGGAAGTGTAAGTGAATGCAAGTGAGGGAAGATGATAGGACAAGGAAGAGGAAGAAAAGATCGCACGCGGCTCGTGGATCACCTTTAGGGTGCTATTGTCTCGTGTTCGGGGAAACTACGAAAAACTACATATCAGAGCAGCAGGTCGCTAGAATTGCCCTCCAGAGAGTGAGTGAATTCGAAACAGCTATCTAGCTAGTGTCGAAAATCCTGCCACCGTCGGGACTCGAACCTAGGACCTCCCGGACAGAGAGACTGCAGAGACAACAGCAATACTGCCTCTAAGCTAAATTCAGCCAGTAGCAGTAGTCGATTTCCAAATTGGATTTTAATAGGAGTCCCAGATTCACTTACTTGTCTCTTTAATACATGAAGGAAATTGCCGCATCCTTTCAGGGTCGAAGCCGTGATTCTTCTGCCATCGCTATTCTCGAACGCCGCGACCGGCCGCGAGGCGTTGGTCTTACAAGAATAGTGGCCTTCTAAATGTGAGAAAAAAACGGAACGACAACGGAAGTACATTGTCATTTGACCTACAAAGTGAGAAAAGTAACTTTTCGAAAGTTTATCTATGAAATCATGAGGAAACACGAGCCCAAGCACGTAGGCATGAGACCTCGGGGAAGAAAAGCGCGGAAAGTAACGAGATGCAGTAGGTGAGTCATCGAGGTAGTTTTATTAAGAGTGTCTACCAAGAGGGAGATCAGAGGCAGATAAAAGTCTAAACGTTAATATTAAGTAAGTTTAAATTAGGGATTAAAATGAATATGCAAATTTCGTAATTTCATTTCAAAGTCAATTAAGATAAAAATATGAAATTTACAATACTTATTTTATCTAATTCTGTTATAGAGAATGCATTAGAAAAATAGGATATATTCATTTCTGATTTTTTCCCGACGTAGACTGCACAAATTATCATTTTTAAACATAGTATACAATTTGTATAATTACCATGATCTGCAATGATGGGGAAATATGGGGATTCAGAATGAATGAGTAATATATTTCCAGACAAGCAATGAAGTCTGTGATTCAGTTACATTATAAAACTATAGGTGCTACAACAGCGCAATATTTTAAATGGCTATGAAATATTTTAATGTGACTTTTTTCGTCTTACACTTCAACTACCATTTAAAGAATCCTTAAACAAACGAAGCGAGAAAAATTCATCTATTTTTTTAATTCTAACGTTTAAACAAAATAGCTTTCTGCCATTGAATTCAGTGTATTCGCGTTCTACATAAATTTACCTACGGTGCTCGATGTGTATTTTAGCTGTAATAGTTATTTATGTATCAAGGGTGTTAAGTAGATGTTTTAACCCCGAGGGCGACTTCCCAACCCCAGGGCCTCTGGCCCGAGGGGTTGAAAGTCGCCTGAAGGGCAAACACATCTAGTAACGCCCGTGGGGCTTACAAAACTATGGTTTAATAGTTCGTTGCTGAATCAAACGAGAATTCAACACATTTTTTATTTCTTGCGACTAAAGTGAAAAGACGCATTGCAATAGTCACGTCAGATATATGACGTCAGATAAACAAAGCGGTGAGCATCTAATTACTTTTACATAATCGTTGTTGGATTGATTTTTTCGTACAAAATGAAAAAATATTGTGAAGTTCCTGCGGAAATTCTCACAAAAGTTAACAAAACTACGGACAATGGTTTCAAGTAAAATGTCAAGAAATATATGAAAATGTTTATGGTGTATTTGAGTTATGGTGAATTATATAACAGTGTAAAGAACAGTGCAAATTACGCTAATGAAACGGCACTTTTAGGTTATTTGCCTCTATTGCTAAAAGTTATATGGAATATGTCATAACACCAAAAAGTAACACTTTGAGGATATTAACCGATGTGCCGTATACCTCTTATTATTACTACTGGTACTGCTACTCAAGAATATGTCTCTAGAAATGTGATCCGTAAAAGAGAAATGCACGTGACTGATGACAATAATAAATTCTCGGGAACATTCCAAATTTGCAATTTTAATTCCAATTAAGCAAAATAAGGTTTATAACGAGTTATTTTACTTATTTGTCCATTATATTTATTTATTGTATTTGCTTGTATTTTAACTTTAATAAATCGAATTCATAATTATGTTATATATTTTGTGTCGGTATTAGAGGGGGCCATAAAGTATTCAAAAGACCCGAGGGCATAAAGAATCAGGAAGGCCCGCAAGGGTATTGACAATACCATTACGTGTTTTGTTTGAGGTCCGTAAACACACAGCAATGAACTAGTAAACCATAAATAAAATTATTAGTTTATAATAACGCAAACCAACGGCAGCCTTCCCTGCCGCTTTCTGTTGCCAGTGCGGCGTTGTCAAAGCAATAATGTCCGCTGGATTCGTATTGAATACAAATTTTATTAATCAGCAACAAATGCAAATGGATAGTAAAATATAATAATTAAATACAATCTTGTTATGTTCATCAAAAATATTCGTTTTTTTCAGAAATTACTCGTAATTTCCGCACCTTAGTATGGAAAGCGAAATGATTAATTCCTTTTAAATGCAACCCAATTAAATGATGCAATATAAAATAGATTTAGTGCGTAAACAATATTAAACGTAATCTTTCTTTTCAAGATTCGAAATCAGAAACAACTGCGAATAGAGTCGCGAGCTGGAGATCGAGTCAAATTGCATTCAGAAAGCGACTGCGCTTCAAACAAAAAGAAGGATATTCGAATTTACCATTTCGATTATTTTTTTCCAATTTTCAAATTCAGGAATGCACTGTAAATTTGACCAGCACCACTTTCTTTACCATTGTTTGCTGCATATAATATACCATGAAAAATATTAAAAGAAAAATTGGAGCCGTTTCTGAAAAAAAAATTATTGTTGAAAATTAAAAAATTGTATATGTTTGAAGCGAAATTACGTATAATTACTCATATTTTCAAAAAATTGAACATGACCTTATTTCAAGATCTGTTCCTAATGATATTTCATTTACAAAATCTTTGGCTTCCCAATTGTAGATGTAGGAAGACGTCGAAAAATTTTGAATTTTTTCAATTTTCAAAAAATCCGAGATTTCAACGAATATCAGACCTGTACCATTCTCTTAGGCGTTCTTTATTCTATCCGAGGTCAAAAATTAATAAAAAATTAGGTGCCTTTTTTTGAAAATTTCTCATGGCTTTATGTGATGTACCCCCAAAATTAAAATATCGATTTCAAATTCAAGGGGCCGCGACATTAGCCAGATCCTTTGGGGAATATCAATTTTGGTGAAAATCCTGCTTAAGGTTTAGCCGCTTGCGTGGTTCACAGATAGACGGACAGACGTTTTGCCGTCAATCAATATATCGGTATCAAGGACTCACAAAACATAGATTTTGACTACATAATGTGGTAGAAGAAGTAATTTACTATATGTAGGGACAAGATATATCACCTTTTTCATTACCAAGACCCAAAAATAAGAGTTTTTCGTCTAAAATTCGCCGGTTGTTTTTCCAGCAGCATTACAATACTTTTACTGTCTCGCACTTACTAACGTAAGAAGAGAAAGTATTGTAATCGTGCGCCAGAAAACGGAGAATTTTCGACACAAAACTCTAATTGTCGGGCCCTGATAACAAAAAGTGGATAAATCCAGTTGCTAAATTAAAAAAAGTTATCTAACACATCGTGTCGCCAGAATCCATGTTTTGTGAGTCCATACCGAAAAATCGATTGACTGTGAAACGTCTGTGTGTCCGTCTGTCTGTGCACAACGCTAGAGCATAAACCTTTCAAGGGATTTTCTCTGAAATTGATATTCCCCCATCGATCTGGTTGATGTCTTGGCCCGTGGAATTTGAAATCAATTTTTTTAACTATGTGGATACTTTACATGAAGCCCCTCGGACATTTTCCACATTTTGAAAAAAAATGGCTTAAAATTTTTTGGTTAAATTTTGTTGCATGATAATGCAAAGAACGTTTAAGGGAATGGTACAGATCTCTTTTTCGTTGACATATCTGATTTTTCGAAATTAAAAAAATTAAAACTATAAAATTTAAAATACAAATTTTTGACTCGGACAATGTCTGTTAGCTCTTTAAAATAGGTCACGTACAATTTTTTGAAAAAAACTAGTAGTTTTGCGTAATTTATGATTGATATTTACGAATTTTTTTCAAAATCCGCTCCAAACTTTTTCTTTCAATTTTCTCCACATTGTGTGGTTGAATGTTGTTGAATATGCAATTGGAGTGTATAAAGTATTCCCCAAAATCAAAATATCTGTTTCAACTCTTCTAAGAGCCGCGACATCAGCCAAATAGTTTGGGGAATATCATTTTCGGTTTAATCCGGCCTATGGTTTAACACCAAGCGTTCTTCACAGACGAATGGACAGAGACAGATAGACGGACAGAGACGAATAGAATTATGAATGATCCAGGAAATGTAAATTCTTTCTACACAACGTGTTAGAGGAAGTAATTTCCGAATATTAGAAGAAGATTCCACGTTTTCGTATCGGGGCTCCACAAACAATAGTTCTTCTGTCAAAAAATCGCCGCTTTTTGCCGCAACATTCCAATACTTTCTCTATACAATGTAAGTTGTATACGAAAAAGTAAAACTTAATAAATAAATTTAGATATACAATCAACTCTGGTTATAGTGAACTTCAGGGGACTAACCTTTTTGGTTCATTATATCCGAGGTTCACTATATCCGATAATATCAAAATTAAATAGAATTTATCCTTAACAATTGATTTTATTAATAGAGAGATGCAGAAAAATACATTTACAGCATGAAATGGAAATTTTAATATCTTTATTTGTTCTCAAAAAATCAATTATTTTCAATTGCTTGGTTCGTACTTTTTCATTAGTAATTTCTCTAGATCCTTCTCCAGAGTTCGTGCTCTCTCCGTACTGTAATTCCATTTCTAACTAGGCTTCTTTTCCACGTAACCCTCTTACATTCCATACAGCTACCTTCATTAATCCACAACTCTTGTTCTTTTTTAGAGCTTTGGTTGTCTTAATCATAGTATTCCGAAATTTTCCTTGGAGATATTCAGTAATTCAGCATATCCCTGGCCGCGTTACGAGCACAGCGCAGGTTAAGCTCGATGGTGGGGCTGCCACCTCACAGTCTTCGGGCGTACAGGGCAATATTTCGGGTTGACCTCCCCTAGGCCGACCGCCTTCTAGAAGAAAAAATGATCAAATTTAGATGCAAAATGGAAAGAGGCCACCTATCTATTATTGGTTGCTATTTGCCTGAAGAAGGAAGAAAAGAAGCTGTTGAGAAGTTTTATGAAGAACTTCAAGATGTTGTTGACAAAGTGCCTAGAAATGATTACCTGATTGTTGCCGGAGATTTGAACGCAAGAGTTGGAAATGCCTCAATCAGCGGAATCATGTGTACAAATGGAGAAGAAACCTATAATAGAAACGGGCAAACACTAAGAGAATTTGCAACATTAAATTCATTCAGACACGGGTGTCCCATGGAAACCATTAGGTTTTATTTATATTTTGATGACGTGATTAGGCGTGGGAAAGTCAATTGATAACAAGCTTTATTGAAAAAATTGCCTTGAAACTATTTGCAGATGACCAGGTTATCATAGCAGACACGTAAGAAAATCTGCAAAGAGTCCTCTTTATTCTTTTTAACATTGCTAAAGATTTTAATTTAAAATTATCCACATTCAAGACCGAAGTCATGGGTTTTAAAGGAGTCTTTCCGCTTCGAGCAAAGATTGAAATAAACAATAACGTAATTGAACAAGTCTCAAATTTCAATTATCTAGGATACAATACAGCATATGATCATTTTAAAAACCTAGACCAATAAATCACTGCAGCTACTTGGTACAATGAAGAAACATTTGCTGAAGAGAGTAAGAAAATAATATGTTCTGAAATTCTAAAGAGCTATGGCGGTTCCAGTCCTCTTGTCTGGTGCAGATAACAACTCAATAACACAATAACAGCTCAACAGAGAAAAAATATTGATGCAGAGAAATGAGGTTGCTGAGACTACTAGTGGGATACTCTTTGAGAGACTACAAGAAAAATGAAGACATTAGGTCAGAACTTCAAGTTTGCAATATAGCCCAAATATTAGATTCACATAGATCCCAATGGTACGACCATCTTCAGAGAATGGATAGTTCGCGCATCCCTCTTGAAAGTTTTGGATACAGACCGCAAAGCAGAAGAAATGTAGGACCGTCCACGATTGGATGATGAAATCAAACTCCTGGAGACGGAACAGACCTAAAGGCCAAATCCATACCGGGAGCGGTAGCTCAGTGCATAGCTTTGCAGCTAGGTCGAATTCAGTCGCTGTCTGGGGGAGAATTCTATCGGCCGGCTGCTCTGATCGGTAGTTTTCCGTGGTTTCTCCGATCAACACCAGGCGAATGCCGGAGCAGTATCCTAACAAACGGGCCACGGACCGCGTGCGATCTTTCCTGCCTCTTCCTTGTCCTGTCATCTCCCCTTACACACACACTTTCGCTAACATGCACTACACTACCACATATTCCGGAAGCCCGGTCGGGAGCTGGGAGCTTAGAGCTTGTCCCGGCTAAGGCGGTGCCCCGCTTGTGGGAGAGTCCTGGTTAGGGGAAACCCCTCTAGCCGACGTTAGATCGGCGCCGGATCTCGCTATCCAGTGGGGGGGGGGGAAATCACCGCTATCTCCCGAGGAAAAGCATGCACTCAACTTCCGGGACTAATGATCTAAGCTGTTGACGCGCGCGGAATCACTAACCAATCAATCAACAACCCAAACCAAGCTTAATCCATGATGATAATGATGTTGATGATGACATACGAGATGCTGTCGGTTGAGTGATGGCGCAAGCGGCTAATGAAATCGATCGCTTTTCCGCGCGGCACGGCGACTGTGGCAGTCTCATACTTCCAAGCTGTGGCTGATACCTACAGAGAACGTAACGCGCTCTACCCCACGGAATATCAAGTAACACCAAGATTGAAACTGGAGCAAGCAATCGCCCGTCACCGTCGGAAGTTGTATCCCACGCAGGACACGGCCTTTGTTTCCGCAGTGAAACTGAGTGGCATAAGGCCATCAGAAATGTGCTCATTCCGGATCCGCTACCCTCACCTCAGGGGAGACGTCTTCGATTATGACCTTTGGCCGACGGTAGTTTTTCAAGCTCCCTAGTGTTGGAATTTGTGGCACTGAGGTGATATATTCTTTTCCAGGAAAGGGAATGAATTATCCATGAGGGAATTAATTTTCTGGACGTTGTATTTCCTTCAATCATTATAGCTGATGTTCAGGTTCATTATAGCCGATGTTCAGGTTCATTATAGCCGATGTTCAGGTTAATTATAGCCGATGTCCAGTTTCATTATAGCCGATGTTCAGTTAAGTGAAACGGGACCAGTGACTTAATTTCACTATAACCGAGGGTTCATTATATCCGACTTCAATATAACCGAAGTCGACTGTATTTATAGTATTCATTTATTTTAACAGTTGGCAAAGTAAATGAAAATCATAACATCAAAATATTTTAGCCCATTTTTTTTTTACTATTTCATCTGCGTCCATTTGAATAAACTGATATGATCTGAAGACTCAAACCCAATGCATCATGAAATGAGTGTCTATGAAATATCTTTATGAAGCTGTGAGAACAAATCATGGGAGACTGAGAAATTCTCCCACGGGCTCAAGGTTTCGCTTGTTCCTAACGCGTCCGAGGTCGCCTTCGGAGCTGCGAGAACAGGTAGGCGCGGCGCTGCGCGGCGCGGCGCCGGCCGGAGCGCGAACCTTCCCCGCCCGCACCCCTCGCCCGCGCCCCGCCCTATCGATGGGAACATCTGCGCGCGGACGAGACCTCGCGGTTCTGCTGCGTAGCTTCTCCGAAGGACGGCGGCTTCTAATTGGAATCCGGCGGCGGCGCTTTAATTGCTGTCGCATGCACTGGGGCGCCACCCCCACCGCCGCCCCCGCCACTCCCACCTCTACCACCACCGCCCCCACCGCCGCCATACGTCTGGGACGCGCGTTCGCCGCCCGGGTACAGTTATTCCAAACAAACCTTTCCGCTACCAAGTCCACGACAAAACAGGACTACCCATTATTACTCACGACTCCCGGGACGAATAATACAGACAAGATTCAAAGTTTTAACAATGGAATCTCGATGAGAAAAGGTACCAGTAAAAGACTTAGATAATGGTTAATATAACGGCATAGTTATGAAGATGATGAGGATGGATAGATGGATATGAAAGATGATGACAGGGAAAGTTTGAAGTGATAGAGATGTAGAGTGATGAATGGTGATGCAGAAAACTTATTAAGGGATGACAACGAAATCATACCATGGCCAAATGAATATGAAGTAACAATGGTAGAAGGAGAAGCAGATTAAATGGTATAGTATCTAGAAAACCTGATAGGAACCTGCTTTGTCTAAACTAAATCCTCATTAATTAGTTTCGAACAATTAAATTGTGTGTCATTGGCATAATTTTTTCATGAGAAGTATTTTGTTATGTTCCTTGACGAACAAATTAGAATATAAGACTCCTAGCCAGCATCAAACTGAAACTTTTGCAAATATACTGTTTACTTCTTACAAATATTTTCTTTGCTTGTAGTAAAACTCTATATTCATTTAATTGGTTAACTGCTAGTTGCATTAGATTTGCTTGGTACTGAAATGCATTCATTGTGAAGAAGGTGCATCTTGTAACCAACCGAAATAATTTAAATTTAACTTGTAAGTTTCATAGTGTCAGACAGGTTAATGATGTTCGCACATGGTGTTCGGCGGAGGGGGGGGGCTTATCTTCGGGCTCGCTCAACTTAGCAAGAGCGTGCCGATGTGCTTTATATTGCAACGCCTGACACTTTGCTGACAGCATCTCTGAAAGGGCGTATTAAATAGAAATTCGTTCAGCTAAATGCGTTCGAGAGAGTTTGTATCGTAAGGCTTCGGGAAACTTGATATTCACGAAGCCGCATTGCTCCCATATCGAAAAAATAAAAGAATGAAATTACAAATGGAATGTAACAATAAATGAAACTAAATCCGAGCATCTCATTAAGAAGAACAATGAGCAAACGGTAGAATAAATAACATAACTTCCCATAGCTACAAGTGTCAAATATCATGGCTTACACTCGGACAACCATTTGACCTTGAAACCTCCTAATTAAAAACGAAAAGAGGCACAACTAAATGAACAAACATTGTCATGGCTCCTAAACCGAAGGTTGCAGCTCTCTCTGTACAACCAAGGGCAACTTTACAAAACAATTGTAAAATCTACTTGGACTTACGGTATAGAATTATAGGGATGAGCAGTCAGTAAAATATTCTTACAAGATTCAAAATCAAAACCTTAAAAAAAACAATGCGGAGTACCGTGATTCTTTCCTAACACAACAATTTTTAAAGACCTAAACATCTCATTTAGTGCGGACGGCACTTCGAAAAGAAACCTGGAGTATCTGAAGAAATGAAGTGAACATTCAATATATCTATCAATCAATTTGCCAATAACGAACACACGGTCACACACACACGGTCTGAATCGCTAACTCATCTTGAAAGTGCCAAACTGCTAGCAGAACCACGCATTAAACCAAATATGTAACCACTAAGTCTAAGAAAATGCTATTCTTGTCATTTTAAACCATTTATTGAACGTTCTAGAAGAAAAGATTGTACTACACTTTGAGGATGTGAAATAAAATTTATTCATTTTTGAAATAAAATGCTATATATTTAAAGAAAATTAGAGGCATTTTATGTAAGCCCTGTCCTTTTATGTGTTACAAGCATTTGTGTAGAGAAGGTTCACTTCAATTTTTTAAAGCGGTATGTTTTTTTCCTGGCTTCTGATAAGAATTACAATGTTGATAATATTAAGGTAGGTTCTTTATATGTAATTTTCGAACATGTATAAAATATAAAAATTACGTTTATGAAAAAAATCTTCTAGTAGTGCAATCCAGCGTCATTTTGCTATGACCCCGCCGACATTTTTCAATGTTTCACAATATTTCGTGTACTTGAAGAATTATGAAGCAAATGCTGAAGGTGAACATAAAAGATTGTGAAAGGTGCAGCTCGCTAAATCGTCAAATCAAGGAAAAGAAACAATTGGTCGCTGAATTGACCAAAGCAAAAACTATTGTTATATAATACATGCCAATTGTAGGATTTTTTTATAACACTCATTGTTCATTTTGTGAGTCCTTTTGTAGCAACAAAATCATTTTGGGAGCTGTACTATGTATGTATTTTTTCACAGTAAGAAATTATTAACATTAATGAAACGAATATCTTTTCACATCCCATATTTCCAAAAAAGAATTCTCATGCGCTGACTCATAGTGGCAATGAATGAAAGTAAGAAAGTTCCGCAAGGAGAGAGTTGATGACTGCACTTAAACCGAGATCCACTGTTTGGGCACAATTTCAGGTGCACTGCCACAATTACGCAAGTGCGGTAAAACAAACGACCTTTTTTTCCCAGTAGAAACAAGAAAAGTTGACGTTGACTTAGATTGCTTGAGCAGGAAGTGTTTACGACTGGATCGGTTACAACCTTTGATAAATGTTCTTTTTATTTGTTACGACATTGTTATCGTTATCTACTTGGCTTTATGTGGAGCAGTTGACATGAAGCAGAACCTTCCCACGCCTTTCTTAAGACTTAGTGCAGATTCATCTACCTAGGAATCAGTAGTCACTTGAATGCACTTTATACATGCTAAAAAATTACAAGAATAAAAGCCAGTGCTTGAAATGATCTCAGTTTTTTGAACTAGTCTAAATAATGTTATTGATATTTCCTGAAATGTTTTTAAAAATAATTTCAAATCATATTTGATTCATTTCTGTTACAATTTTCAATAAAATTGGAATGTGTGAACAAAAAATGAAATTACGGTAAACCCTCGTTATCACGAATTTTGCCGTAACACGAACCAAACTTTGGTTCCGGCAAGGGATTACGGTAATACGGGTCATTTATTATACTCTAATAATACGAATTCCGATTATTTTGGTCCCTTGGAATCCGTGTTAATGAGTGTTTTCTGTACTCATATTTATTTTTTCGCTGACCAGTAGTGGTCAAAGAAAAGCTAGAGAGACACTAATTTCGCGAGTAATTAAAAAAAAAGATTCTCGACGAATTATTTATATCAGAGCATAATGATCTAAAAGCCTGTTATTAAAATTAACATAGCTAATTATCACACTTTCCAAAGGCCGTGGTCGTCATTGGAACATTCTGTAAGACTAGTCTCGCAATATCGAGCACAACGCGTTTTAATAAATTATTCAAACGCTTTTGCACAGAATTACTTAATAAATGTGAGCATCACTGCATTACTCATCAAGTGTTACGTCAATGCATTCCTCTTTTAATACCTTTCCAGTCCATATAAAACTATGTATAACATTTAAACTATTGGTGCTACAAAGCGTGTACTTACCCGTATTATGTATAACATTTAAACTATTGGTGCTACAACAGCGTGTACTTACCCGTATTATGTATAATAGTTACTTAATATAGTAACAAATATTGTAATTTGTATCCTCCTATTTCTTCAGACAGTCTTTAAAAAATGTCTTCAGCAAAATAAGAGATGGAGTTTTGCGATTTATATTGCCGATTTTCAAAAATTGGCAAGCATAGGCTTTAATGAAAAATCGGAGTACTTCCACTTTTATACACGAACTTATCTCGACTCGAAGGAAAAATTAAAATAACGATGCTGTAAGAGTTCATACTTTCTCGCATTATTTGTAACAGTTAAGTAACATAATACTAGTTATGTTTCCTACCCGCAAAAATGCTCGGGCTGTGATAGGGGCGAACTTAGGCGCTTAGGTTCTGCCTGCAAACCATTATCCATTAGACCGAAGATTCCCAACCTTTCTCTTTGACCCCTTTTAAAATAATTGCTTGCTTCATCAACACCCTTAGATTTTCTCTACAATAAACTGCATACATAAAAGGAGCATATAAAACAGCACATAAATGCTTCAAATGTGTATCAGTGCTTTCGTATCTCGATTTCCATTAATCGAAGACGCTTTGATGGGTCTCTGAGTTTCTAATCTTCATTGGTGTGCAATGGTTACAAAAGGTTGATGATTTTTAAGAACTGACTATAACATATCCACGGTGCGTATTGCATAGATTATTTTCTTTTGCGATAGAGTATCGATGTGAATATGCATGCAGTTAAACATCATAAGTAGCAGCATAGCTAGATACCCCGAAACTCCGGTGGGGAAAATTAAAATGGGTTCCTATAAGTAATAAACGTGCAAATATGAGTTTTAAATCTAATTGGGAAATGGCTGGCGCAATGAATATAAGCAATGAGCACAATTTGTTTTATTCTTTGCAGATATACAGTCAGAAAAAAATAGTTTTTTGTTCCCTTTTTTGTAATCAATGAAATTTTCAGTCACCGGTTTATAGGCGTCCGTGTCGACATACGTGTTCGAGCACCGTAACAGACATAACTAACAATTTAAACTCTTGAAACTTTCCACCAAACATTATTTCACACGCATGTCTGCATGATTAGCATGCAGATGAATTTAAAACTGTAACAGTTCATTGTGTGTTAAAGAAAATGACAAATCACTAAAAATATACTCGCAAAATTGTTGTAATATGATTAAACTGATTTACTTTCTATTCTGTTTGAGTGGTGCTAATCGCTGAAAATTTCTGTAGTATTTCTCTCAAATTTGCACATAAAATTTCATTTTAATGTACACATGGTGAGAAAACGAGCTGCAATTGAGAAGTTTTAACCGCCATGTCAACAAATAAGATAATAGCATTCGTTTATTCATTGTAGAAATATATCTTAATCTTATTTTTAAAAAGTTAGGTACGAACTTGGAGCAGTTTCTGAAGGCAAGTTGTCAGCAAAAATGAAAAGTTGTAGCTGGCCTTATTGCTATCAACATATCCTGCGTCAATGAGATTGTCTGATGTGCAGTTATCATGGTGATTTAATTTTACTTATTTAAGGTCGCTTTTCATCTAGTACTACGCTTATATAGCGACCACTTTAAGTACCATTGGGGTAACGGTAACGATTTAAGGACACACAAACGGGTGGGATTCGAACCGCGACACTTCAGACACGAGGTAACTACGTTTCCTCAGCCTTAGCGACCTGGGCGATCCAGGTCGGCATCATGGTGGCTTTGAGTTTTCTAATTATTGTGATTTTGGCTTAGATTTGTTCTGTAATATCTTGTGCATCGACTTTTAGCTAGTTATTTAAATAGTTTACAATACACGTAATTTTCAGTTATTTAGATAATTGTCATTAGTTATTAGTTGCAGAAAGTAATTAGTGCTAAATGAGATTATCTTGCGAAATTTGCGCTAACCTTTATTAGAGAGGGTTCTAATTTTGTGTTTGCTATTTTCTGTTACTATTTAATTAATAGTTAATTATAATAATAGTTGTACAATTTAGTAATTAGATTTGTATCAGCTTTCAATGATTAATTTTAATTAATTATTTCAAGATTTTGATAAAATGTACCGTTATTTGAAGTTATTTAATTTTATTTAATTAATAATTCATTGTTTATTCTATTAAATAGCTCAGTCAAAATAGACAAATCGAGTGAAAAAATCCCGGAGTTTTTAAACTTGGCGTTATTATTTGTTGGTACCTACCGCACATCATACTAAATATCCTGCAGTGTGGGAGTCGAGCTGGAGTTATGAGGACCGATGAAAGGCGAGTTTTCTTCGTTTTATCTTCCTTATCCCCATAACTATAAATACTACCAAAAATTATGAACTTTACAAAATTAAAGTAGACAAAATTTACTGCAATGAAATTTATATACGAAATTTATACTTGTCTCTATTCAAATAATCAACAAAATGCGAGCGAATTTGAGAAAATTTTGTTTACGTCGTTTTACTTTCTCGACTTACGATTTTTTTACGTAATAAAGAGAAATTATTTTAATTTATTCATTATAGACGCTTAAGAAATGTTTGCAAGTTAGTCATTTTGTTGAAATTTTTAATTTTTTCTAAAGGCAAATGTTAGAAATTATGAGAAAGTATGTGATGTTGTATTACCACTAGTTACCTTCCTTGGAATAAAAAATATTAATGTAATATACAGAATGCATTGTAATGATGCGTACAAAACAACAATTTTTCATCTGGAGAAATTTGTAAATGGGGCCTGGTCCCCATAAAGTGAATAAAATCGCGGCTTACCAAGGCACTGCGAATTTGAAACGAATACTTTGATTTTAGGGGTACTTTACATAAAGCTTCAACATTTGAAAAAACATTTTAAATGTCTCCAAATTGTATTATTTTTTCCTCGGAGAGAGGTAGAGGCGCTTAAAAAAGGTTCAGGTCACATTTTCGTTGAACACTCGTGGAACTTTCGAAGATTGCAGAAGTTTAAAATGTAGTCCACATCTTCCTAAAAATATAATATCAAGGTTGACCTTTTTCTTAATGAAAACCGTTCTTTGAAGATAGCTTTTTAAATAAGGTCATATAAAAATGGTCAAACTACGAGTAGTTTTCTCGTAAAATTGCGTAAAATATATGGAATTTTCAACAAAAAAATTTTCCCAAAACCAGCCGATAGGTTATCGCTTTTTTTTAATACGGTTATAAAAATGGCAAAGGGATTATTTTTGGAAAGCAGAATGAATTTTCGAAAATTGCAAAAAATTAACATTGAAAACCCAAATTTGATAAGAAAGATGTATTCATTCATAAAATCTGTTCTAAAAAATAAAAATAATCTTTCAAAAAACGAATAGTTTTCGCGTATTTTTTCTTTAAGTAAAGGCAATTTAAAAAGTAACATTTTCTCGAAAACGCCTCCAATTTTTTTTCTTTCATTTTGCCTTAAATTGAGTAAAGTTATGCTACAATAGCACATATTCTCTCGTATTAGTGACGGTTATGAGACAATACCGCAATTTCTACCCCTATTAGCATATTACTTGTAAACCATTACCAGTCGCAGTTCATTAAAGCGAAAACGAATTCGTTTAAAAGTAATCCACCAACAGAAATTCGACAATCCAAAACTTCTCTCCGCAGATCCAGAAACACCGCCCACACGAGAAGTAATTCTGAGAATTTAAAACTGCTATGTTGCGGTGTTACCAACTACCGTGTTGCGACCCTTGTAAAAGATTATGTTAAACAAAAGAAGCGTAGGAAATTTGAATTTTCCATTTCGAACGTAGGCAAAACTTGCCTTATTTAATCAAAATTACGAGAAAACTACTCATATTTTCGGAAAATTGTTCATCACTTTATTTAAAGAACTGTCCTTGAAAATCATGATTCATTAAGAAAAATCTCATCTCCATTATAGTTGTATGAAGACGCTGAAAAAATCTAAACTTTTGCAAATTTTTCAAATTCATTGTGTTTAACGAAAATCCGACCTGCATCATTTTTAAGTGCCTTTGCTCTATCCGAGGAAAAAATACAATAAAATACTTTAGTGGCTTTGTTGAGAAAATTAAGAAAATGTAGCTAAGACTAATGTAAAGGATCCCTCAAAATCAAAACATTCGATTCAAATTCGCAGGTCCTTAATTTCGGAGAGATCACCTAGAGGAGAACAAATTTGCAAGAAATCATCTGAACTGTTTAGGCTTTGCGTACAAATGAAAAGGCAGACAGTCGTTTCGCTGTCAGCCAATTTTTCCGTACCAAGGGCTCACAAAAAAATCTGAGTATTAGAGGATATAATTTACAACACATAGAACCAAGATTTAACCGCTTTGTCGTCATCGGGGCCCTACAATACGAGCTTTTGTACAAAAATCGCCATCTTTTCGAGCATTACAATATTTTCTCTATACTACGTAAGCAGTATGCGAGAAAGTAAAAACTGGAACGTTCTTTTAGAAAATTTTGAAAATATCCTATGAGTTTCATGCAAACTACCTTAAAAATGTAAAATATACGTTCCGAATTCGCAGAGACATCCAGATCGATTCATAAATATCCATTTTGGAAAAAGTAGGGGAGACCGAAGCTAGTTGTGACAGGGGCAAATTGTGACATCGCTCTACTGACTGATCCAATTGAGCACAGCTCGTGATAGTTTACCTGCATTTTCAAATCTTTGCCTCAGTGTACTCTTTGAGTTGCTGCGGGAACCGTTGCTTGATTTGCTTATTTAGGAACGTTTTGAAAAGTACCTATGAAGACAAAGATAAATACAATTGCATAATCCAGTGGGGAAGAGAAGAACTCTGATACGGAAGGAAAAACAACACTCTTGGGAAAAGAAATGCAAGGAAATAGAAAAGTATAAAGGTGGGGAATAAAACACTTAAGTTTTGAAATACATTAGAAATATAAAATCACCCTTCAGAGAGTAAGTTCAAATCCACAGTATTCCAAATAAACAATAGAAAGAGCATTTCAATAAACTGTTGAAGGAAGACAGGCTGGAGTTCATGCTTAATACCGTATCATATGCCCAAGGGATTGTTCCATAAACATAAGTTGAATAAAAAGGAAAGAACGTAAAAGGACTAAAAGGTGGAAAAGCCGCAGGACCTGGAAATATCTCAGACGAGCTACTAAAAAACGGAACACCAAAACTAATGCGAATGATACAATTATTAATAGACAAGTGCATAATATCGGAAATGTACCAAATGAGTGGAAACTAGTGCACATCTCACCTGTCCGTAAGAAAGGATGGAAGGACATCTGCAGGAATTACCGGGAGTTAGCAATAGCTAATACATTTAGTTAGATATATGGGAGGATGTTGAGAAACCGCTTAGAAAGGGAGTATGTGATGCACGAAGAAGAAGAACAACAACAAAATTGATTTCGAGCAGGGCGCACTTGCATTGATAATTTATTCTGTTTATCACATGTAATTCATAAGAGGTGACAAACGGGAAGAGAATTACACATCGTCTTCCTCGATATCGCACACGCGTATGACAGTGAGTCAGTAGAGATATTATGGGAAGTCCTGCGACGTCGAAATACGAACACTTGCACGCACTTATTGGTGCAGTTCATTTTAGTGTTATGCCTGCACTTATTGGAGCAGTGAAAGAATTATATTCAGAGCTAGCAGGAATAGTGAAAGTGGGAAAGCACTTAACAGAATCATTTCCAATAACTAAAGGTCTAAGGCAAAGATGCTGCATTTCGCTGTTCAAATTCTTTGTGAATAAGGTTCTGCAAAAATGGAAAAAGAGTTGTGCAGGAATGGGAATACCGGTGGATATATACTCTACTCTCTACACTTTACGGTTCGCTGATGACCAGGTAATCGTGGCACGCGACCAAGATGATATAGAATTTATGCTAATAAGGATTAGAAATGAGTACGCAAAGTGGGGGCGGACACCCAATTTAGATAAACCAATGTACTGTGCATTAAATAGTAATAATGAATACATAACTATGGGTACAGGAAACAAAATTTTAAAAAACTGAAGAAATAAAATATTTAGGGGTAAAATTGGGAAACAAGCGCTTTATAAGACAGAGGTTTTGGAACGGATTAAACAAGGCAGAAAACTCATTGTTTCCCTAAATTCTATCTTATGGGAAGAGAATATAAGTAAAATAACAAAACTAATGATATATAGAGTAATAATCTAAAGTGTTGGACTGTATGGTGCTGAGTCGTGGCAACTTTCAGAACAAATGAGAACTAAGTTGAGGGTCATGGAAATGGACTTTCTTAGAGGATCCGCTGGCATCTCAAGAAGAGAGAAAATACGAAATGAAAGAATGAAAGAGATTATAGGTCTGAAACAGGATGTACTGCATGAAATTGAAAGGAAACAACTGTCATGGCTTGGACACGTGCGAAGTATGCAGTGCAATAGACTTCCAGAGAAGCTTTTGGATTGGCAACCACAAGAAAGAAGGAAAAGAGGTCGGCCGCGACCTGGTTGGAGAGACAACGTAAAGACAATGGCTGAATGGCAGATACCTCCTGAGACTTGGAACAATAGAGAAGAGTGGAAGAAGAAGTTAGGCACCATAAGACCTACCTAAGGTCAACCAAACGGCTAAGAATAAGAAGAGGAACGTTTTGTGTTTTACACATAGTGAAGTAAAAATCTATCGGATTGTTCCAGTCAACCTTAGCAACAATAAATCTGAGGTACGTTTGACTACTCAGTATCATTAAAAATTTACTTTTTAAGCTATAATTTGATTTTTTTGGTTTATATAAATGGCAAAATAACCTGAAATAGAAACGGAAATTCATATTAGTCTCTCGCGGTTAGTTGTGACAGGTTCTAAGGGGCCCTTGTGATAGTGTCACTACTTGGTCTAAAAATATTTTACTGTAATAATTTTAATTTCAGGAAATGTAGTGAGTAATTACAAAGCTTAGCGTATGATTCTGCAGTGGAGAACAAAATTCAAGTGCCTGAAAATTGGATAATGATGACGTCTGCAAAGGACGATTGGATGACGAAGTATATGCAGTGACATTTTGAAATTTCTCTTCGTGTTCCTGAACCTCCCAATTTGAATCGAAACAAGTTTCAATAAACACAATGTTGACATTTTCAACCATTTATCCCTGTTTTCGAAAATACGGTTTCAATGCAAATGGCATTTGGAACATACATGAAACTGGGGTAGGAACAGTACAAAAGCAGTATGTCAAGCTGCTAATGAGAGAAGGCGATGTGCTGTTGGGTTATCCACCTCAGCGGTTAGTTCTTTGGATATCAGACCTCTTCCTAAAGCAGAACCTCGAGGAATAACCGTAAGAGAACAAAGACTTGGAAATCTGCCATTTTAAGCACTCCTTTTAAAGAAGGAATTCGATTACATCAACAAGGAAGATTGTATAAAAGGCCTATACTGAAAAAGAAGTAAAAACAAAAAAGAAGCTTTTTGTAAAAACGCTGTTTCTAAGCAAAGATCTACTTCTAATAGTATGTCGAAAAAAATAAAAGATATCCGAGAGCTCCAAAAATGAGGAAGAGTGTCAAGACACTCTTCCTCATTTCTCCTTCCTCTTTCTTTAGTACCATTTCAAACACCAAAGGAGGGAGATAACTCGGTGCAGGGTATAACTTCATAGAAATCGGCTCATGTAAACTGTACTACAAATTGCAGTACATTATGTTTATATTCACTGTTATTCAGATGCTGAAAACAATGAAGATTAAAGTTAAATTCAAAAAGGTTAAAGTTAGCATTCAAATGAATCAGCATTGTAGAGACGTTTGTTGTATTTGAATACAACAATATTCTAGTTTCTTTTACATGTGTCACAACGTGACCCTGTCCATTCACAACTTGCCCCATAGAAGGGTAGGTTGTGACAAAGTGCACTGCTGCAGAAAATTGTTTACATATCATTAAAATCATTGTTTATTTTAATACAATTATATAGAAATTTATACAAAGAGCCATTCTATTTGTTCCATTTATTTTTTGAAGGTGTTTTCATGAAGGTTAATTTTTGAAGGTGTATGAATTATAATTTAAAACTTATAATTAAGTTTTATATTATAATCCATAGACCTTCAAAAATTAAGTAAATTAAAAGTGTCGCAACTAGCTCCGGTCTACCATACTGTGTACGGTTTATCTGTACTTTTTGTTCGCACAAAGGCAGATATGGAAATAGACGTTTTGAGAAAAAGGTTATTTCGGTATCAGAAATACTCAAAACATGTATTCTGTCTAAACTATGTAGATTAGGAAGTAATTTAATGCTATATAAACAAGAAAAATTAATTGAATATGTAATTATACTGCCTCTCCTAGATAAACAAATTATTTAACTTATGCCGTATTTTCATCCTGCACTTATACTTCTATTTCTTCATGATTCATCATCGTCATAGTTTTACTAGCAGCATTAAATAACTTTATACGAGGTACACGAAAAATTTTAAATCAAAATTCATTAAGTATATCAGAAAATATAAGTATGACTCTAACGTGCACATTTCTGCCCCGCTATTTACTATTATATTGTGAAAACCATATTTCAATATCTTGAACTGGTGAGAATATATTGAAACTTTGGCTGGAACTCCTACATTTAAAGTTGTTCACCTTCCACAATATGTACAACACACTATAATATTCCCTATTTATGACCCATCCTTTTCTTCATTCCATACGGCTGAAAATCACATGCCCCTGGCCCTGCCCAGCATGGCATAGAAACCGCAGATAAAGCTCAATAAAAATAAAATGTCATGTAGAAGTCGACTCCAGTTGACAGCTGGAACGTGACTCGCGTGGCCTCAAGTTTGTAGGTTCAAAACCCGCGTAAGTCGGAGGATTTTTTTTCAGAAGGAATCGATGTGACTGAAATACTGCGGTCGTCCTACATGCAAAAGGAGAGTCGATAACCATTAAGAAGATGTTGGATAAATAAATCTTACCTGAGGTAGAACGCTCATAAGAGATGAGATTTTTCTGCTTACTCAATAATGAAACTTCCTGAAAAGTCTTGAAACGAAGAATCTAACACCTGCTGCTTTTATGTCTGGCGCAAAGAGTCAGTTACGTACATGACGATCATATATACTCACAATCAGAAAGGTAGACTGCTCATTATTATTGTTCATTGTTTTTATTATTATAATATCTACATTCGTTTTCCACGCAGGTGTCCAGAACTACTCGTACCCAATTGCAACCGCGAATTGTGTTGACTGCAAGCAGGGACAATACCAAATATTTTCGATATAGATCCCAAGCTCAACAATTTTTACAATTGCCCGTGTATAAAATTCTATGTAAATTCGGGTAAATGCATTTCGTAAGAAGCAGAAATCTGCAGCCCATTACGCCATTCTGCGCTTGAAGACTTAAAAGCTTTCGGAAACTAGAACTAAGTTGCGAGCTGTGGGGCGAGGGAATGTTTGTCTTTCTTTTGCTCCCGTCTGCGTCATTGGTCGCGAGTCCAGGAAGTCGACGCTGTATACTTGGGCTTTTATAACGTGGCAGCTGAGGGTATTATCTTCAAGAAGGAATATGGCACGATTTTTCGCGTCTTTCTTGGTCGTGCCGCTAGAGTCGCTCAATCTGCAGCACTGCTTGATACGGTCGCGATCATGCGACATCTTGCGGCGGGACCTAGACGCAAGATGTCGTGCCATATTGCACCTTGGAGATAAAACCCTTAGCTGCCACGTTACGAAAACCCAAGTATAGCTACACGCCTCTCCGTTCTGCATGGTCTCAAAAACGGAGCCTGGTTCGAGTGACCGCCCAATGCTTTTCAGTGGCAAATACTTAGTGGCCTCAGCAGAAAGAGCGAAGGGCGAGCATTGGTGAAGTAAACGTCATTTGCTTTTAGCGTTTCCACATCGCGTAATTAGCGTTAATCATACCGCGGGATACAATAGTTCCTAGTTGGGTCAGAACAGAGGTAAAACTGTGTTTTCTGGCTCATTATTAAGCGTTTTAATAAACATTATGCGTATTCTTGTTTGTTATCAGATGGTACATAAAGTGCCGTGTTTTAGTACGGGTGAGTGTAGAGAGATACAAATTATTCCGTAGGCAAGTTACACTGAGGTTCCACTGAAACCAGAAAATGGCATAATCTTCATAAATACGAGCAAACCTCAGCATTTTATGCGTGTGTCGGTTTGCCAGCACTGTGCTTTTTATTTAGATTTCCGTTATTTCCAGTTTCTATTCTTTTTTTATAAGCTGAAGCTAAGCTAATAATGAATGTTGCTATGTGAATCGCTGCTTATTAAGAGAATGTAAATTTAAATATACAAACTTTATGTTCTTCTAAAACTTGAAAGGTTTCATTGCATGCGTAAGCAACAACACAGCCTTTCACAATTCTTGCACTTCCCTGCTTCTAAGAAGCGCAGAAGTGAATTCATGTAATTTTTATAACTATATTATAGTATTTATAGATTTTCCTGTTAAAACACGAAAAAAAAGGCTCCGTGAGAAGAGGATTAAAACAGGTCGTTACGGAAAATTATGAAAAATCAAAACATTTCGTTTTTTTAAAATTTTCAGCAGTTGTATTCTGATTTATTTTCTTTTAAATGCTTTATTCCGTTTTTTTCTATTGGCATTCGCG
This sequence comes from Teleogryllus occipitalis, assembly GCA_011170035.1. Lineage (NCBI taxonomy): Eukaryota > Metazoa > Arthropoda > Insecta > Orthoptera > Gryllidae > Teleogryllus > Teleogryllus occipitalis. The sequence goes on from BLKR01005263.1 coordinate 28,804, forward strand.
TCTGAGATATTTTAGGTTTTTTTACTCTTGCGTATGGCCAAGGCCCTTGGTGGTAAACGTTTAATGGCCTTTCCTCACAAATGACATTTTCAGTCGTAACCTGGCAGATAAAACGTTATATCTTTGAAAGTATTTATAATAGTTAAATGATTCTTTTTGTAAATTATTTTTATGTTTTTCTCTACAGAATGGATCTAAATCTTTGATGGGCCACTTCAACTTTTTCCTACAGAGCTAAGAGATCTTTTCAGATTTTATTTTATAAGAATTGCCTTAAAAATAAAGAAATGGTTTCAATATTTCACTGTTCTCTACAATAACTATAAGTGTTCCAATTATTTTTTAAAGAGAAAATTAAAGTATTTAAAATATTTTCCGAGATATTGTGTCGAATTCCAGCAAATATTACATAACATGTCATAAGTCAACATTTTGAAACATTTTTTTCAGAATTTTGTTTTATTTGTATCTAAAACGAAAATAAAAGTGTAATAATAATTTAATTAAAAATATATCCAAGACATTTATTATTCAGTTTTAGAGCTATTGTGAGTCTCGATAAATAGAATCTTATGGAGTATTCGGCTGTTTGTTCTCATTTTCAAAAGGAGAACTGCACAGGGTAGGTGACGAGGTTGCAAAAATGTACGGTGCCTTCTACCTAATCTACGTACGATATCTATCTTCGTGACCAATGCATTTTCAAAATGAAACTCGGGTTTGGAACAGCTTTTTTTAAATTGGAAAGCTAGCGAAAGCATTTTTAAAATTCAATTAAATGGGTTCTTTTATAATATGTAAATTTGATCATGTTTTGCTAATAGATCGTCGAGATTGGTTGTATATTGTGTTTCTTTTGTCTCAATTTCTTGTCATAGGCGTGCGCAGCCTAAAACAAGACGGGGCAACTACTTTTCTGGGTCCCCCTTTCCATTAAACGTTTTTATTTATACATGACATCTTAACAAACAAAACATACTCCAATGAGAATGAAATTATAACTTAAATGATATAAGTAAAAACTACAATTGATTTTATGCTGAACTATTTCCAGGGATTTGGAAAGCCTCTTGGAAAGAAATGCCGTGTATCAGTTTCTCAGCTTAAAAAGGTATAAATAAATAATTGATCACATTTATAGAAATAGAATGCATTACGTAGGTCTATGAAGCCCCTTTCAAAAATTTCAGGGGGGGAGCATGACCCTCTACCTGCTCTTGTTGAACAATTTCTTTCACAAATTGCTTGAAATAGTTTAAAATCGTGGAATTATTATTGGAGATAATAGTCGTTCGTAGATTTTTACTGGCATCGGCGGTAAATCGTTAACGTTCGTTAATGTCCTGTGTTACCAAGTTATTTAATTGTATTTCTCTTCGAACTTGGTACTTTAACTTAATTTTTTGGTGGTGGCACGATCTTTTTATTGTCAGTTGAAGGTAGAATCGTATGAACGTGAATTATGTGATAATTCCGACAGTGACCCGATTAGTGGCAGAAACAATTGTTGATGCAATTGGCCAAACCTCATCCAAATATAATCTAGCCTTAACTCAGTTACACTATTACACTTGATCATTAACCAAATATGACTTTTCAAAATCGACTTTCGTATTTTATTAGTACACACGGCCTCTATTAGACGAATCAAAGCCGCCACCCCAACCTTTGCTTGGTTAAAACCTCTAAGTATGCAATAACTCTTTCATTGCTCAATCACGATAATCACTTTACCTATATTTTTTTTATTATTAACCAAATATTATTTGTCCAAACTGATTTTTTAATTTTTCAACAAATTATTGAAGGAAGCATGAAAACTTTAACCTTGCAAAAGTGCTCTCATTTTTAACTTGGTAGTTTTATTTTCTGGTATTGGCGTCACATGAGAAAAATGTCCAAAAATTTAAAAAATAATAATAAAAATGATGGTGAGGACTCCCAATTAATCCAATTCTTTCTTCCTTCTCATGCGTCCAAAGCGACTACATTCATCATGATCTGGCTATGATCAATAAAGAAAGTTTTAATTTTAAACCGCAATAAAATGTCTCGTGATCGGACAAAAAACTATGACATCTAAATTTTCAATTATTTCTTGATAATATACAGCTACAACTTGCGACGCTTCAGAAGAATTTTGGCCTTGAAATCCATAGTAATTAAAATTTCGATCAGCATATTATTACAAAACATTGGTCTGCATTCTCATCAAACAACAGGGGTTTGAGTTCTTTTAGGCCAAAAGCAAACCTATGCAATCTGCAATCTCTTCTGGAAATCTATGCAGACTGGAATTTTGGCGGCACTGATTAATGTGACTTATGAACTCCATCACCCCCACACGCACAGTGTCCAAACTCATTGCTAAAGATGTAGTTGAAGATGTGCAACAAGCGACGTAGTGCTGGGCGAAGGATCGCTTCGGCCGCGAGGCCGGCCGCCCGCCCCGCCGTGCACTCCGCCCTGAGAGCCTTTCGCTGTCCCGCGGCGCGCGCGTGCATTCGCGCTCATCGCCAGGCCCCGCGCGTGCGCCCCCCCCCCTGCGCGGGGCCGTGACGTCACCAGCGCACACCATCTCCATCTCACGAGCGCAGCATGCCATCAAAAGAATCTTCTTGTCACACGTCACTACTCACTAATGATCTCGAAAAATAGATTCTTCTTCTGCTTCTTAGTAGGCCATAGGCCTCTTCCATTCCTTGGATTTAAAAGCATTCGTGCCATCGTCGCCTCGGTCTTCCGGGATATCTTCTTCCCACAGGTCTATTGCCTCTCGAGACCCTTACAATTGTTTTCATTCATTCTATCAATTCCATTCTCTTTTACGTGATATTATCCATTCGGAAATGGGACTAATTCCACATGTTGTTCTAATGTTATCATTTCTTTCTCTGTCTAAGAACGTTTTGTTAAAAATTTTCCTCAACCCACGCATTTCTGCCACTTCTAGCTGACGTTACATGCTTTTTGTTTCACCTCGTGTCTCTGCTGCATATGATCAAATCGGTCTAACTACTCATTTATATATTCTTACAGTTGAGTCTTGTCTAAAATATTCGTTGTACCACACTGAGGAATTTAAGCATCCGGAAATTCTGTTTTCTTTCATGACTTGTTCTTTTAATTCCTTATTCATCTGTTCTGAGCTTGTGATCACTATCCCCAAGTATTTTGTTTCTAACACTGGCTCTATTGGTTGATCATTTACCACGAGCTTACATCGGATAGGATCTATCGCTATTGTCATACTTTTAGTTTTTTGGATGAAGATCGTCAAATTATAGTTTCTGCAGAATTCATTAACTTCATGAAGAAGCCTTCGTAGGTCATCTTCATTTTCGGCAACCAATACCGCATCATCCGCATAACAAATTAATTACGAAAAATATATTTTGAAGAAAAAACATTTGCCGGTTAAGTCATAAGAACTCTTTAAACATGTATTGCTTTGCATGTGGCTTAATTTAGCTGTTCTTGTCAATTCAAGTGTTAAAGGGAAATTTTGTTTTTTACGTGGAGACAAAATTTTGATTGCAAATCGTTAAGGGACCCATTCGCATTCAGGATGAGGCAGATATATCTGCATGAGCTTATCGTGTCTCGTACTACTTAACAGAACAACTTTCGTCTGCACAGGTTTAATGAATGAGTGCCCGATTTATGAGTACTATTATGTTTGCATTGTCATTTAACCCGAAAATTCAAATCAGATGTCGACGAATTTTCTACAGATTTTCTTTCTCATGTACTCCCAATAGTGAAAGTTATGAAATGTTACAGAAAACCGTTCCAATATTTTGAAAGAAAAACTGATGTTATGGGCCCTTGACATCGAGAAAGTGGTTTACCTCAGTAATAATAGTAATGCTAATTATAATAATTAGCGTACCCGTGCGGGAACTCTCGCACGTTCAATTCCACCCTTCTCCCTATCTTACCTTTTCCATATTAAGAGAGGAAGTTGTTAACGAAACGTGTTTATTTGTTTTAAAAAGGGTACCCCGGGATATGATGGTAAAAAGTTCCCCTAAACCAAATGACATATGAGTGATTACATTATAATTCTAACATAAAAATAATATTTTTGAGGGGTTTCTTAGCCCCCGTCCCACCACCCACCACCGTCCCTCTACAGCCAAAAACGTGTTTTTTAATTTTTTCTGCAACTTAATACCATTTTATCTGACTGAAAAATATATCTGATATTTTTGATCTGAAAATGATCTGAACTATATCTGATATTTTCTCAGATCAAAATTCAAACGGAATTCTTTTTTTTTTTTTTTGTTTCGAAAAAATTGTTTATATTGTGCCTTAGAATCATGAAACAGATTTGAAAAAAATTTCAAACGTTCCTCTTAAAACATAAAATGTGAATATTTTCAGATATTTTTCGACAGCTAGGCTGCAGTTAAAAAAATAAAAACAATTTTCTCGCATTTAAATCACCTTGACTTTAAATATACTTTGAAAATGACTGCAACAGTTCTGTGCATTTATTGTAGTGTTTGCTATACATTTGTATACATTGTTGTAGCACCCAGTGATATTTTGATTTCGGAATTTAGTTACAAATTATCACTTTTAAATCTTTCTAATCCTTTGTGTAAGTATTAGAGCGTTGCGGGTTGCATTTTATACATGTTCGTTGGTTATGTTCGTACCTTAAACAACGATCTTAGAGAGTGGAAATACCTTACTGGAATGGTGGAACATTATTTGCACACCTTTCTGACTCTTTGCCAATTGCACTTGGAGTTCCTCAAGGATCGATTTTAGGCCCTATTCTTTTCTTTACTATTAGTAAACGATATGCCCTCGACGATTCGAAACGGAAATAGTTCTCTTTGCGGATGATACAAACATTCTTTGCAATAAATAAACCGTACATAGTACAATATCAGATGTTTCAAATTCGTTTCGAATTAGCAAATTAATAGTAAATGAAAAGAAAACTGTTTTAATGCAGTTTTCCATTTCAAATAAACAATTCTGTGCTCCATTGAAAATGAACGATGAACCATTGACTGATAGGCAACAAAATATTTAGGTCTCTTAATTCAGTCAAACCTTAAATGGAACGTCCATTTAAATGAATTGAACACAAAATTTAGTTCATTATGACACGCGTTCAGAATTCTTTGCACACCTTTCTGACTCTTTGCCAATTGCACTTGGAGTTCCTCAAGGATCGATTTTAGGCCCTATTCTTTTCTTTACTATTAGTAAACGATATGCCCTCGACGATTCGAAACGGAAATAGTTCTCTTTGCGGATGATACAAACATTCTTTGCAATAAATAAACCGTACATAGTACAATATCAGATGTTTCAAATTTGTTTCGAATTAGCAAATTAATAGTAAATGAAAAGAAAACTGTTTTAATGCAGTTTTCCATTTCAAATAAACAATTCTGTGCTCCATTGAAAATGAACGATGAACCATTGACTGATAGGCAACAAAATATTTAGGTCTCTTAATTCAGTCAAACCTTAAATGGAACGTCCATTTAAATGAATTGAACACAAAATTTAGTTCATTATGACACGCGTTCAGAATTCTTTCAAATTCAGTCAGCCTGCGTACTGCTCGTTGTGTATATTTCGCGAATGTTCATTCCGACCAGAGATGTAATATAATATTTTGGGGAAATACATCTTATAGCTCCCAGACTTTAAGATTACAAAAAATAATTGTACAAATAATAGCATAATCTCACCCACGTGATTCTTACCATTAGTTTACCATTACCTTGTCTGTTGATTCACGAATCAGTGTTTTTTTGTCCAAAATGACTTGCTTAAGGGCGGGAATATATTTTCAGAAAATGCCGATGTCTATTATTCGAATTTGTCAGGTGACAGTATCAAAAGCTCATTACAAAAAAACACTTACAATTCATGTACATTATTTTACAACACTTTCCCAGATGATATTAAACGATTAAATTCAATAGAAAAGTTTAAATCCCGAGTGAAATCGTTTCTAGTGCATAACTGTTTCTATACAATTAGAGACTATACTGAGCATCACAAGGAAAGTAATAATCAATTTTAACAGTGATATTTAATGCATTATTTACCATTTGGACTGTATAAATGTAAACAACCTGTAACAACTATTGTACTGCATCTTCCGGATCAATGACTCCATCTCGATCAGGCTTTTCGTCCAGTTTCCCTGATCCATTGAGCAAATGCTGAGATGGCCCCTTGTTTTGCTTCTGGACAGAAATGTAACTTCATTATCTGTGCACGTCTTCTAGAATTCCGTGGGAAATATAGTTATTCCAATTATTGTTTCCATGATGTTGGGGCAGGAAGTATTATTCCTTGACGAAGGACATGATGGATAAGAGCCCAAAATTTATTGTGGATTTATCCTTGAAAATATATTTTATTACATGGTAGGGTTTTTTGGTTGATATAGCTTGGTGTAGGGATCACAGAATTTTGAAAAAGTTAACAGAATTCACTTCTCCCCATAGCACGTTATGCACAGTTTTTAACTGCTTTTGACGTAAATAAATAAATAAAATAAATAAATACTTAGATACGTTTTCTCAAGATATTCTTCGCTTTTTATAGTCAAAATGCAATTCGTCACATTTCCGTGAAATTCTCTTTCTTTAGAGACCTCATTTATAAAGATTGGTTGCTTGTGGGAGTTGCAAAAGGCTTGTATACTACTGAAGTAATATGGGAGACAACAACAAAAATAATAATAATAATAATAATAATAATAATAATAATAATAATAATAATAATGATAATAGTAATAGTAATAATGATGATGATAATAATAATAATAATAATAATAATAATAATAATAATAATAATAATAATAATAATAATAAGCCCGTGTGGTGTCCGGGTTTTTTGTAGAATAGCGCCACGGGATCTCCCCCTGACGTAAAAGGCGACAAACAGGAGTAGCTGTCCGCTGTCCCTCCATCTGAAATTGATCCATCTTTCATTCGCCATTCCTTTTTCCGCTGTTCCATCTATTCCTTTGCCAAAATGATGCCTTAGCTGTCCCTTAGCCGTTTTCCCGATCCTGTTCCCTAATTTATCTCCTATCCACTTCACCCTTTTCTTTTCGTCCCTCGAAGACCAACCCTGCGTGGATTGAGAGAACAGCTACGGCACGTGGGGGGACGGGCAAAGGCGCATTTGAGTGTCGGCTATCAGGGCAATGGCAACCCGCCAAATCGGATGCCTATCTGTTCTTCTGGAAGCTGGGAGGTGACCTGTGCCCCTGACTTTCGGGAAAGGGATCGGCGAACCAACTGGCAACTGGAAGATGGGATAGCATCCGAAATAGCCACCCGTGTGTTTTTGCGGGCTGTAAGTGCCTGAGCTAGGCCTTTAGGGGTTAGGTGATGGTGCGCAGATGGGACTCTGGCTCAGAGGCGAGAGGTGCTTCCATTCTCGACTCTTACCTGGTCCGCCGGTGGAGAAGCAGTTATGAGAAGAAGTCAAAGGATTCGTGACGCATGCGAACTGCACTTGCAAGGCAGCGCTGCGAGTTCTAGCCCCGGGCTCGCAGTGAGAAATGTGCTACCTGTGCCAGTGGAGAGCAGTGGAGCCTCCTCACACCATCCGAGAAGGTGTGAGTCACTTATGGCGACCACAATACTGGGGGTCGCAGCTTGGGTGAGACAACAGATCACCCCGCCCGACCTCAGAACAAATGCCAGCGCATGAAATGGACTAAGGAGTTAAATATCTCTAGTATGCATGCCTACTTTTTGGCAACCAGGCTTGAATCGGACATGGAGGGATACAGGACGCGATTTCACGAAGAATGGTTAAATCTGCATCCGGACATACCGGTATCGGAGCAGAGAGTGTGCGACCAGCAGCGCATCATCATTGTAAGGAACTTTCTCTCAAATGCAGAAATAAATACCATTAGGAAGAATGTAAGAGCATCCTTATGTGTTGAGAATAGGAATGTGACTGATGAAGGAAGAAATAATGAAGATCCACAAGCTAATCAGGAGTCTGTGGAGATGATTTCTGATGAATACTGCCTCCTAGTGTCTGAGCAATTCTCTTGGGCTGTGCATTACGAAGCCATGAAGACATACTATCATGGTATCCCCTTATCCTCCCGACCATGGATCTCACGAGTGGGATATGGCCCGCGTACAAATGCAGCGATGGAAGCGGTCAATAACTTGCTGAAGGTTGATGTAGAACAATCGACATCGCTTGAGGAAGTGGTAAGTTATGTGTCTTGCGCATCCCTTGCTGTTTTACAGGGACTAGGTAAACATATAAAGGATCAATTGAAAACATCGAAAGACGCAGTACAGACTGCTAAACCCACCAAACTCCCATGGTTGAGACGTATTGAATGCAAGATCGAAAGCTTCCGGCGAGACATAGGCACCCTGACAGCCTTCTTCACAGCTCCTGAGAACGCAACTAGAAAGGTCTCCAATGCAGTGAAGGCGATTGGACGAAAGATGAAAGTTCGAAGAACCCAGCCGAATTTTGAGGAGAGGTTTCGAGACAGACTTGAGAACCTGAAACAGCGCATCGCAGCCCTTGGGTGTCGTATAAGAAGATATCATAAAGCAATGAAACGAAGACAACAGAATGCTATGTATTCATGCGACCAGAAGAAATTTTTAAGGCAACTCCAAGATTAAAGAATGTTGCCGGAAACAGTTCTCAAAAGCTCCGAAATGGAAGAATATTTCAGTAATATACGGAGGATTCCCTAGACCCATGATGATGGAGCTTATTGGATAGCAGAAGAGGAAGAGAAGTGTTGTGATATACCACAAATGTGCACGCCTAATATTACACGGAAAGAGATCTTCAATTCAATCAGGAAGATGCAGAATTGGAAAGCACCAGGAACTGATGGGGTACAAAATTTTGGTGGAAGTATTTCCCATGTACTCACGCTGTCTTGGCCAGGTGGTTTCAAGCCTCATTCAACGATCCAAGTATCATTCCGGCGTCTTTTACTAAAGGCGTTACGTTTATGATAAGCAAGTCTAACAATCCTAAGGCTCAGACTAACTATCGACCCATCACTTGTCTCCCCACAGTATATAAGAATTTTACATCTGTGCTAGCTAGTATTCTGAATACCCATCTGAAAGCCAACAATCTTCTGGCATCAGAGCAAAATGGTTGTAGAGAGGGTGCTCAAGGTTGCAAAGAATTATTGATAGTAGACAGTGTTGTAGTCACTGCCAAAAAAAGCCAAAAAAAGACACCGCAACATTTCTGTTGGATGGATCGACTATACCAAGGCCTTCGACTCAATACCTCATTCGTGGCTTTTGTATGTCCTTCGCCTTTATAAAGTAAATTTCCAGTATGTGAACCTAACCCGACACTGCATGGGAACTTGGCGTACAAAGATAAAAGTCTCCTTTTCTGGAGGCAGCTATACCACCAAGGAACTGAAGATTAAACAAGGAATTTTCCAGGGAGATAGTCTAAGTCCCTTATGGTTCTCCATAGCTCTAAACCCTCTCTGCACAATGTTAAGAGATTCGGGTATGGGATATGAAATCACCAAATATCCCCATATCCTCATTAATCATCAGTTCTACATGGACGATCTCAAGTTATACGCCAAAGATAAGAACCAGCTTTCCTCGCTGCTTGAACTTGTAAAGACCTTCAGCGACTCTATTTGTATGGAGTTTGGCATTGATAAATGCGCTGCAGTGCACGTGAAAAGGGGAAAACTCCTTGATCCGGACAAACTCATCCTGATGTGTGGCACCAATATCCAAGAACTTGGGCAAGAGGATACATATAAATATTTAGGCGTGCATCAACTTTTGAGCACAAGTGAAACAAAGATGAGGCATGTTATTCAAAATAAAGTCTTGCAAAGAGTCGCAAAAATTTGTAAAACTCTTTTAAATGAAAAGAACCTCATGTCAGCTATCAACACTTGGGCAGTACCTGTGGCTGTCTATACATTTGGTGTTCTTCGCTGGACAACAACTGCACTGCAGGATCTTAATCGAAAAGTTAGGACCACTCTTACCAAATACCGCATGCACCATCCCAACAGTTCAGTGGCAAGACTGTACATACCTCGGAAAGAAGGAGGTAGAGGTCTTTTGGATTTTGAGTGCCTTTGCGCGAAGCAAATCAACAATCTTCGCAAATACTTCCTTCAGAAAACGATGGTTGTGCATGAAGAACTTTGTGCCACGGACAAGAATTTTACTCCATTGAACCTCAGTGAAGCGGACTCTGAGAGTCTGTGTATCACCAAAGAAGATAGGCTGAGTGAATGGGCCCAGAAGCGTTTACATGGCAGGTTTCCTGCTGAGCTCAAAGGGAACGCTGTGAACATTGCATCGTCAGTCTCTTGGCTAACAAAATCTGGCCTCTTTGCTGAGACACAAGGCTTCGTCATTTCTATTCAGGACGAAGGAACCTGCACTCGCAATTACCAAAGGTATGTGATTGGGGATATGAGTGTAGAGGACCGCTGCCGACTTTGCAATCAACCCGGCGAAACCCTCCCACACATAATGGGCGGGTATTCTGCATTGGCACAGACAAAATATCTGAGTCGGCACAATGACGTTGCTGCGGTTGTCCATCAGGTCCTGGCTGCAAAGTCAGAGATGGTAGAAAAAGAGGTCTCATACTACAAGTTCAAGCCGGATTCAGTTCTGGAGACGAAACGGTGGAAGCTCTTGTGGAATGTTGCCATCACCACTGATCACAGGGTCGAAGCCAACAGACGTGACATAAAATGGGTCGACAAGTTTTCACGGAAAGGGATTATAGTTGAATTAGCTATCTCTCTAGACCGAAATATAGCCACTTCCATTGCCGAGAAGAAGCGAAAATATCAGGCCTTGGCTATTGAACTGAGCGACATGTGGCGGTGAGTATCTGTTGAAGAAGTTCCTGTGGTTATCTCTGCAAATGAACTGGTCTCTGAAGAACTAACTTCATCGTCTGCAAGGCTTGGCCTTAACAACTGGCACATTCATACAATGCAACAGGCTGTTCTCCTGAGTACTGCACGCATCGTGAGGAAGTTTTTATTGATATAACATCACCTGACTTCACCGTCAAATCCTGACCGCCTGAGTTTGCAAACGAAGCAGGCACCTTGGTTCTCTAATGGTCCCGGTGTAGGCTGTATGATACCTCGCTAGGCGAGAGACTTAAAAATATAATAATAATAATAATAATAATAATAATAATAATAATAATAATAATAATAATAATAATAATAATAATAATAATAGACAATTCGATGTCCGAGACCGCTAAAGCAGAAGTGCAGTAGCGATCTCGGACCAGAGGATCCCGGGTTCGAGTCGCGCCTCGGACATGGTTGTGTTGTGTACGTCTCTGTACGTTTCCATGTGCCTATTTTATCACTCACCATCATCATAATTTCACCCCATCCCCATCACATCCACAACCCTGAGATCATTTCGGCCACAGGACTAATTTCTAAAAGCGGGAAGAATCACTTAGAAATCCTTCAATTAGAAAGCTGTTTATCAAAAATTCATAAGTCTGTGATACTGGACACTTGCCATATTGTAAGAAAGTTCTTGGGAGACAATCTGGACTGAACTAAACTCAAATACTGTTTTACCAAGTGTTCAGAGCGAGTGAGTGCCATGTTGATGTGGGAATTTTTATAGTGGCATGATAGTGTATGATTTGTATGAACGTATTATTTCTATAATATATTTAAACTTAATTTGACTTGTGTTCTTATATGTAAATTTAATTTGACTTGTGTTTTTATAAGTAAATTTGATTTCCTATGCGTTCTTACGAAGCAAAATAATGTGTCAACTGTTTGTAATACGTCTTGAATCTGAATTTTTATGTATTATCTAATGTCCAACCTTGTTGATAATAATAATAATAATAATAATAATAATAATAATAATAATAATAATAATAATAATAATAATAATAATAAGGGCCTGAACAGGCGGGCCGTGATCGAGAAAACTCCAAAAATGCAACAGCCGAAGACAGCACAAGGATGAAGTAGACTATAGATAAATACCTTCTTGAGTCGTGAATTCTATGCCACTACCGAAATGGAGACTGAGACTACGGCATACTGACAAAAATTACATCAAAGATTCCTTCACCGTTTCCCTGAATCTGAAGTTAGTAAGCAAAGAATAGTGGACCAGCGTCGAGCAATTGTTCAGAAGAATCTCCTCTCTGTACCAGTTCTGAAAGCAATCAAGGAATAAGTGAGAAAAATACTTCAATTCTCGGAATCCACTAATCTGCGGGCAATGGAAATATCAGCTGAACGAACTCAGGATGACATCTCAGATCAACATCTCAGAAATTATTGAAGATGAAAATATTGAAGAAGTGTAAATTCGCAATGTATTTACAGCCGCCCTTGCGAAATTTGAAGAAACTGACCCTCTAAATCGCCATCTCAGTCCCAGACAAAATTTCTTGAAGAAAATGGCAGCATCTTCAATGATAAAGTACTACCGCAGCATCTACAACAAAGACCATCATTCGAAGAAGTGCACACAGCAATTTATTGTGCAGCGGTTTTGGCATCAAGATGTGATGGTTACAAGCTTTTCAACCGCGTTGCAACTGCCTACAAAGATCGAAGTGAAAGAAGAATGCTACCTTTGGAAAGACGGCTCGTGAATCGTACAGAACACATTAGAAGAGATGGGAGACTCGCTCAATTTCAAAAGAGGAAATACCTCATAAAAATTGAAAAGAAAGGTGAATAATATCCTTATCAATACAAAATTACATACTAAGTACGATCCCTTGAATATAATAATAACAGAACATCTTGACCCCCTACGTCAAAAGCTTTTGGCGTTAACAAAACGCCTTCGTCGTCGTACGTAGTAGTTGCACTATGAGGAAGCAACAGAATACTCGTTTTAATAGGAAGTATGTTACAGGACACTTTCAAAGGGCAAAGAGTTTGTAAGTGATATGAAAGAGTCAAAGCTTCCCACAAAGGCACATATCAAAAGACTTTTAGAAGCATATCTGGTCATCTTCTGTGTCTCACAACCCAGATATGACGTGAATTGAAATGGAATGTGACAGACGCCGGGATACTCCTCTAATGGATGAATCGCTCCGTAGAAGTTTTCCAAGCAGATTTGAACAAAGCACACAACTGGAAGGCACCCGGCAGTGATGGACTGCACAATTATTGGCTCAAAACATTTACCAGCATTCACTATCATATAGCAACTATAATTCAATCCTTTCTTCATAATACAGAACATATGCCTCACTTCCTCACTGAACGTACTTATTACCAAAGGAGGGTGACACTCAAGATTCCTCGAAGTACAGGCGTATAACCTACCTTCAAACTTTCTACAAACCCATAACATCGTGTGTTACACATCTGATGATGACGCTCATTGAGGAACAGAACATCTTAGTGGATGAACAGAAAGGATATAGACCTAGATTTCAGGGATGCAAAGAGCAACTCATTATAGACTGTGTAATTATGGGGCAAGTGCTTGAAAAACAAAGAAACGTGTACGCGTGATTCGTATATTATGCTAAAGGACCAACATATGGAGAGAGCGGAACCCAGATATGAGACCTACCCTAGATTCAAAGAATGTTGCCAGTCAACGACGATACATACTCAACAGTGGAAAACTCACAGCAGAACTACTTGCTGACATTCAGAGAAATTCGGAGTATGTTCTTCAAACAAACTATCCATATGACCATTCAGAACCATATATCTGAAAATGACGGTCCTTTTTAAGGATCATCTCTTTCCAATGAATCATCCATCAGTGAGGAAAATTCATCTGGCTTTTAATCAGACGATAAGTACATGATGGAGAACCTCCTTCGACGCAAGATAGAAAGAGTTTGTCTACTTCCATTCGATTCTCGTGCACCGTTCAGGAGAATATATGAAAATTTTAAAGCTAAGAGAATGATAGAGTCAGTTAACTGTTTTACATGAGGTAATACAGACCCCAGGTAGAAATCTAGATATTACTGAAATCAATCTCATCGTGAACGCAACTGGATATCTGGTATCTTAGATAATTTTGGGGCCATCCAAGAATACTGACGGCCGGCAGCCAAATAGAATAGAATCTCCATTGGTGAAAAGAATTATGAAACGGATATCCGACATTTGGCGTGAAATATCACTCTTAGTCGATTTCTAAATTAACGCACATTGCCAACGACAAATTCTCCATGTTGAACAAATGTCCCAAATTCAAAACGACACAACAAGGTAAATGGTATCTGAGAAGCTAAAAGAGAAAACCCAAGCCTGCTTATCATAATATCCGCCAAAGGCCAGTAGCGCTGCAGCAGAACAGCTACCTACAGTTCGCTAAGGGCAAGTGGCAATGCTTAAGATGAAAATTTTTAATCTAATAGCAATGTACTGTAAAATAAATTGAAAGAAAATTACAGTACTTTAATAAAGCTTTCACCGATTACATTAAATATAATATAACTTAAATAGTGCTTTTAATATAATACTGGTATTTTTCCTCTTTCACAAGGATTGGATATGAAGAAAGCCCGGGCCACGCCGGGTATTTTGCTCGTATACTACAAAGAATATCGAAGGGAGTAGGATCTTTAGTTTTACTTCTGATAGAGTGAACTAGGGACCATCATACGCCTTAAGCGATTGAGTAAACCCAGACAACTTCAATCAGTATGGTGACTGAAGTCGAGGATATTCGCAAAATAGTAAACCTAAAACTTCATAAGATAAAAACAAAATGGTAATTCAGTAATAGCAAAATTAAATAACACACATATTGCAACAACTCCTCTGTTCTCTTACTATATTTATTCACGCTCACACGTTGGGCGCCCAATGCAACTGTTCTCTCTTTTATTCTCTTATTCTACCTTGACTATCTTCGTACATTACGCCCTCACACGGCGAGCACAATAACCTAACTACAGTACCTTGCCATATTATTAGACCCAAGCTGAAAAATAACAATTTTCACATTTTTCTTGTTATAATTATTAATTATTGTACGCAGTGAATGCTGCGGTAGTTGCTTAGAATCTTATATATAGTATTTTAGCGTTTGTGACACTGATTATATATTTAGTCGGCTGGGAACACTGTTCAATGAGAAAATGCTATATAACCTAAAAGACAGCGTCTCAATTGCATCGTGAAATTCGATAGTTTCTTGTGATTAAACAAGTTCATGTTAATTGAAATCGCGCCAGGTAAGTTCTTTATTAACATTTGTTCACTGTTCGAAGCATATATTAAGAGATTATAGAGATTTGTGATTAAGATACAATTTTCAGAATGGGAAGAAAGAGTGATTTGTCGCCAATGAAAGTTGGTCGAATTGCCGGCTTGTTGAAAGCTAAAAACATGACTCAATACAAAATAGCTGAACTTGTAGGAGTTTCACGTAGTTCAATAAAAAATATAAAAAGAAAAATCGATCTTTGTGATGATTTAAAAGCTAAACGCAAAGGTGCGAGTGGTCGTCATAGAATAACATCAAGGAGAAGTGACAGAAAAATCCGAGATATTTGCGTTAAAAATCGAAAAATGCCTTTAAAATTCCTAACAAAAGAAGTTTCTGAAGTAGGCATTTTAATATCCCAAAGAACATTGCAGAGAAGATTAGCTGAAGAAGGCCTAATCGGTCGAAGACCAGCACGCAAACCAAAACTTACACCAAGCATGATCAAGAAACGTTATCAATGGGCACAAAAATACAAGAATTTCACGGTTGATGAGTGGAAAAAAGTAATTATATGCTATATATTCCTTTTATTATTATATTTAAATTTTGTTTTGTATTTGGTGTAAATATTTTTCATATTTTACAGGTGAATTTTTCAGATGAATCACTTTTCCAAGTATTGGTCGAAAAATCTGTTTGTCAGGCGAAGGTCCCATGAGAAATACAAACCAGAGTGCATTGTACCAACCATCAAACATCCTCCTTCAGTCATGGTATGGTCTGTAATCAATATTAAGGGTCCAGGACCCTTGCACTTTGTAGAAGGTACAATGAATGCTGAAAAATACGAGAACGTGTTAAAAACACAGCTACTACCTCAAATGAAAAAGTGGTTCAAAAAAACAGAAAAATCTATTTTCATGCACGATGGTGCACCATGCCACAGAGCTAAAGGATAAGCACATTTTTAGCTAAAAAGAAAATTACTGTTCTCGACTGGCCAGGAAATTCTCCTGATATGAACCCTATCGAGAACGTTTGGGAGTTTATGAAATCTGAAGTTAGCAAACAAGCACCTACTACCAAGGAAGAGCTCATTCGGGTACTCAATCAGACCTGGCAACATAGCCCAGAGATACAAATGAAAATTGAAACGTGTATAAACAGCATGCCTCGACGTATTCAAGCTGTGTTAGCAGCTAAAGGTGGCCATACAAAGTATTGATTCACACCAAAAAAATAATTTTCAGTGTATTGATTACTTATTTTCATGTAAATAAATATTTTTTCCAATAAAACGTGCTATTTTTATTTAGTGATAGATTATTTAACCAAAAGAAGTGCCTTGAAAAAAATTATCGTACTGAAAATGATGAAAACATTATTTTTAAGTTTGGGTCTAATAATATGGCAAGGTACTGTATTTATACTTTTCTCTGTTCACCTGTCACGTGAACTATTTTTGCCCTGCCCTAGCTCTAATTTACAATTGGGTGCCACAATGCCTTTGCTTGTCAGTTGCCCGTACCTCTGCTAGCTCGTATCACTATTATATCCTACCTGGTCGTGGTCCGCGCGCTCATTCCATACGGACTTGAGGTAGGGCCCGTTTCGTTCGTGCCTGGGTCAAATTTTACACAACTACTAAATAACAACACATGGATCTAAGGAAATTATGAGCCATATGGGATGCTCATATATTTAATGTCGGATCTTTCCCTCATATACCAAACATAAATACAACGTGCCCCTCCGACTTGTGAAACATAACAACACAAAATACATAAACAACACAAAAAAATACAAACATGCACACTGAAAATATAATACAAGACCTCATACACACACAAGAATGCGCATTCTGTCGTGACCTTTTTGATGATTCTATTCTTAATCTAGTTATCAGGACTTGGTCTTCGACAGAGTCTTTTTCATTGGACTTGCACGTGAACGGAAGAAAATAAAGTAATTGCACAAATCGTGCCACTTCCCTCTTTTGCAGCGATGTCGCTCCCTGTCAATGCCCGTCGTTGCTAGTTGTAATGTGCATTCTCCATGCACGCAATCCCCGTTCAGCTGCCATCAGATCCCAGATGCACTCATCCATTTAAAGTTATCAACCGTACTCACAACTATTGTTCCTCGCAACTAATCGCGTCTTCCATAAATGTTATTTCGCTATCTCGCGACGTATTTAAATTTTACGAAGCTTATGTTCCCCGCGCCTAACTTGCGCGAATAATGTCCATGCTAATTTTCCCGTGAATTTCGAAACAAATTGAATTAAATTTTAGTTCCACATCGTCTAAATAACTGATTTTACATAACTGAACATGAATTAAAAACCTTTGCAAAATAATTTCGCGAAATTTCTCAAAAATCTAGCATAGCATCAAACGCGTGCGTTCACCATCAGCGTTCGACTCGTTATCTGTCTGTAACACATTTTACATTGTTGGTCTACAATTCCCTGTGACCGTCTTCTTTCAAACACATGCCCATCACTATAAGAAATGTTCGAAAATGTTTATGTTTTCACTGTTTTCGGGCATCTTGCGTCTTACTATTCGCTTCATAATTTTACTAAATTTTATTTAGTAATTGTCACGTTACCAAATTCCCTTTTTCTGTCTTCCTTTTTTCAAAAACCATTATTTTCGTCTTCTCAGTTCGTGATGACGTCATTTACCTCTTAGGCCGCTCTTTCAATTCTTTCTTAATCTTCTATGCTATGAACTTGAATATTAATTTATTACGAGCCCCACATAAATTCCCCCGTGCTGTGACTAATTTTGCCCTGATCTAAAATTTCCGAAAGTTTGGCCAAAATCCATCCAGGCATTCGCTGGATATTCAATAAAAACCGTCTCGTTATATACTTACAGAAGTACAACAATGGGTGCCATATTTTCAATCTTCGCCGTGTTATACATGCAATTTACACAATTTATGATATTTTCGGAACCCATGGCTCGACTAATGTGATTTTTGTTTTAAAATGTTCCTGAATTTGGGTTCTATTCACTGTTTATAACGCCCATTTCCGCCCTTTACATTTTCTATTACAATATTATTACGCGGCGCTGTTGTCTATTGTTTATTTCATTCTTAGTTTCTCTTTGATTACATAAAAGTTCCGTGTTCTATGCATTCTTGCGGGCTAGCTTCATCACAAAACATTACAACATACAATAAGAATAAAAATTACGTAATGCTAAGTAGTGACACAATAGCTGCAATAATATGGTAACATATTCAATCTGGTAATTAAAAGAACAACTATTACACTATTTTCAATTTACATATCAGTTTTCATATCAGATTAATGTTATTAAATAAAATGTCAAGCGGTACAAAATTTGAAATTTGCAGATCTCGCAGACTAAAGAAATATAATTTATATGACAGTAAATAATAGTAAATAAGCATTACACTAATAATGAAAATAAAAACTACCGTTGACTTCTTCGAAGAGTGAGTCCATGTGATCTAGTTCAAAAGTATTAAGTAGAAATTAAATTAAAAATCAAGCTTTTGAAAGGCCTGTAACAGTTTAATGATTTCCATCAAAGCAATGAAGGTTCTTCTTTAGAAGCTGAATTTCTTACTTTGTATGTACGAGATCTATGTTGTTATTTTTTAATATTATTTTGTTTTTTGTCATTTAAATGGTTAATTTATCTCACTTTCCAAGAAAATTGGACATGGTTACCCTTTGCCAAGAAACCCACAAAACATAAAAGTAATAGTAAAAACAAAATTAAATACTTATACATCTAGATAAAATAGCTTTCATAAATTATATGAAATAATATCACATTAAACGGTACTGGTCATGAAATAATATGAAATAATATCACATTAAATTGTACTGATTGCAGTACAGAGTAAGTTTGAGTTTGTAAACAGAGTGGAAAAATATTAGAGATGAGACTTACACTACGTCATGGAAAATAACAGTGATTTTAATTGCTTCTTAAAAGATTTGACAGAAACACAGTGTTTAATGTTCTTTGAGAGGTGGTTCCAAGCTTTCGTGATGCCCACGGTAAATGATTTGTTGTAGTAATCAGAATTATGTTAAGTATTTGTAATAATGATTACTGTATTTGTCGAGTCTAGCGGATACAAGAGGCCTGAATCGATTTCTTATATGCGGAAAATGTTTTGTTTTTAGTAATGCGAATAGAAGAGAGAGACAAGGCAACATCCGCCTGTCGCTTAGACGCAATATTTGATTACATTCACTATAGTTCGATATGTGGTCGTATTTTGTTAGACTGTAAATAAAGCGAATACACGCGTTATGAGCTCTTTGTAATCGTGGGAATAGTGCTGAGCTGTACACAATGTCGCAATAGTCAAAATGCGGGAAGACAAGACACATTCTATTGCAATTTTATTTTACATTGTCATTGTCATTGTCATTGTAAAAATGTTCCAACAATCCTAAGAGAATTAAATCGTGAATAGACTAACTTTGTAACTTTGCTTAAATGAGAATCCCAATGGAGGTTATTCTTAAGAAGTATTCCTAAGTTTTTGACTTTGGAACAGTAAGATATGATATTTTTATCTAAAACAATATTTTATAGCCTAATATTAAAAATTATAGTTATCCATCTAATTAAACTTTTATCGTCACGCGACTGAACTTTTGATCAAATTAACATAATATACGATTTAGCAGGATTGGAGGAAAGCCCGTTTAATTTTGCCCACTTCAACAAGGTTTCCAAGTCCTCATGTACTATTCGCTTTTGTTTCACTTGCGCAGAGAGGTTTCTGCTAGTATGAATTTGTAAATTGTATACAAATTCAACGATATACTTGGTATTTTACTTCTTTTAGACGTAGTAGAATCAAAATTCTTCTCCTGCTCCTGTTTCTTTTTGTGTTTCTGTTATTCCTCTTTCTCCTTCTTTTTCTCTTTCTCATTCCCTCCCTTTCTTCTACTTCTTTTCCTTTTTTCTCCATCTCATTCTTCTTCTCCTTTCTTCTACTTCGTTGTACTTCTCATTCTTCTTATTCTCTTTCATTTCGTGTTCCTTCCTTATCCCTTCCTTCTCCTCCTCCTCGTCTTCTTCTTCACACTCTCCATCGCCGCTTCTCAGTTTTCTTCTTCGCCGTGTCCTCCGCTGTCGTCTTTTTTGCCTCCCGTTTCTGTGTCTTTGACAATCTCCTTTTTCTTCGTCTTGTCCGTCTTCTACTCTTTTTAGTACTCATCTTCTAGTCCGTCTTCTTCGTCTCTTCGTTTCCGTTTTTCTTTTCCTTCTTCTTCTTCTTCTTCTCCAATTTGTTATCCTTCTCTTTCCTCTCCTTGTTTTCTCCTCATTCTTCTCCTTCCCATCCATCCATTTCACCCTCTCCCAGGCCGTCTTCGTCGCTCTCTTCTCTACTGTGTCCGTCGTGTTCTCCGCCTCCTTCTCTGACTTCGTCTCTTTGGCCATCTCCTTTTCCTTCTTGTTCTTGTCCGTCTTCTCTTTGTCCACCTTCTTTGACTCTCTTCTGTTTTGATTTCCTCTTTTACGTCTCTTTCTTCTTCTCCTTATTGGTTTCCTAGTATAATGTAGTATTAATGCGAGTAACGCGTAAACGTCACGTGGGTTGCGTCAAGCAAGATAACGATTCAACGTGCCCAACTAAATTTACTTTATCGATGGTTTTGGATACTTGTTTCTCGTATGAGGCAAAGTCAAATGATTTTATGTCATTGCAGTTTCCTTATTTCCACAAGGCGACAGACTTAACTGTCATGTAAGCCTATCAAATCATCTACCACCAAGTAAATATACTCAGTGCTCAAAACGTTTCAACAAAACGTGATGATGATAATAATAAGAGTAATAATAATAATAATAATAATAATAATAATAATAATAATAATAATAATAATGATAATAACACTATATTTGTATCTTTCCTAACTTATTTACCACAAAGAAATTACTGTACCAACCAACAAAAAAATGCAGTTTGAATATTGTTTTCTGCTTCTAGTAATCATATCAGGTATTAATAAGAAAAGCTCAAATAAAATAAATGAATTATTAAATGTAATAAATAAAATAAAATTTATATATTTTTATATTTAGCAATTAAAATCGTGAATGACACAGAAATTGAGTTTATTTATTTATTTAGTCAAAAACTGTATGTGACGTATGGGGGAGAAAATCATTTGCGCACGCTTTCTTGAGTTTCAACAAAACGTGATGAGTTCTCTTCCATGTATATAGATTTTCGAGACTGCACCAGCATTTCGGCGATTTGAAGTGTAGTTTCCTTCGAAAAGCGAAATCTTATTCCGAATTTCTCATAATTTTTAAATTCAATGGAACTGATCCAAACACTAAATCTGCAAAGGTTATTTTCTAATTCTTCTGTACTCTCAAAGTTATTAATTTTTTCGTAGAAAACACTTTTTCAAATCTATCAGCGCCGAGATGTGAGATTTTCTAGCAGCAGGTTAAATAAGGCACACAAATTTATCCTTGCTATCGAAATCCAGTTTTAGAGGGCTCGGATCTAGAAGAGACGAGTTTCAAACAATGTAGAAATCCAGACCCAATCTAGAATCACACTGCATCAAAATGTAGCCTTGGTCTTGAGTTCCCAGAAGAGTTCCCAGTAAAGTATCGTATTTCGTAGCATACGGTAAAAGCATTCTCTTCCCTACACAGCCAAGACAAAGTTTTCCTTGACAGGGTGATCGATAGCGCTGAAGAAAGCCCTTAGCACTTGCAGACCATCGAATGTTTCCACTCTTGCGGACGAGTATGTGTAGAAACTGAATCCGTTTACCTCATGAATTCTGAAATACCTAATACCATGACCATCACAATACTACTTCTATCATTCTCATGATTTCAAGTCATGTAGAGTTTCTTTAGGAACTCTTACAAAAGAAAAGAAAACACTTTGAGTCCTCCACCACCTCTGCAGCTGCTCTGAGAGCTTGGCTATCGGAAGCAATCGTTAAGCTCCTGGTTGATTAATGGATTATTCTGGGTACGTCAACTGCAATGGTCAATAATCCCGTTAGTATAGTGAATATATTACCCAAGGAGGGAGTATCGGTTCCTTTCTCACTGCACGGTGAGATTCGGCGCAGACCGACACGGCTCGCTGGGAATCCCTTTTCCGGGTATCTCCCCAGCGGGACGCTGCCCCAGTTGGACAAGCTCCTCCCCGTGTGCGTGGTAGTAAGTGTATGTAAGAGGAGTTCCAAGGGCTCGAAAGAGGAAGGAAATATCGCGCGCTGTCCATGGCTTGTATGTTGGGATACTGCTCCGACATTTACCTGTGTTGATCAGAGAAACCATAGAAAACCAACGATACACTAGAATTCTCTTCACAAATGACTGAATTCTACCTAGCTACTTGCGTAGCTAGTATCGAAAATCCACCACAACCGGGACTCGAACGCTAAGATATCCATTTCAGAATCGCTACAAATATATTGGCATTGCTGGCGCGGGGTTAAACACAGCCCGTGGTAAACGCGAAGCTCTTTATATAGTAAAAATAAAGCGAAGTTGACAATTCAAAGACATTTCCTCAGCATATCCCTGCCATGCAAAAAGGTTCTGGCAGCACCGTCTACCTACGTGAAGCCGTTAGTTGCGAATTGTACTTGCAGCATCGGTACTTCCATGCAGTGGGTGAGAAATGAACGGCATGATAGACAATGATCATCATTCAATCACCATTCCTTCATTATTGCGAATTTATCATTCTTTCTATTCTTCCATCAAAGCATTACTACGCAGTGACAAACATATCAAGTCAATCTCAGGTTACGAACTCTGCAGAACATAAAACGGTAGTGTCCTGATGTAAAGTTGTTTCTTTCTCTCATTCATCGTAATAATGTTTCTAAGAAATGGGTTTATCAAACTTTTAAGAGTTCTAACAACAGATTATCCATTCAGTTACAATACATTACACAACTCATACCCAACAGAGTTCTATCTTAAGTAGCTGGGAGACTTCTACCATAAAGTGGTTGTCAATGATTGAACTATTTTACCGTGCAAGGTACTCTGTTGGCTCACACAATCAGCGTAATAATAGCATTTTATTTTTCTGTGGTATCGACTGCATATGAACGTGAGTGTGAACACGTACCTGCTCACTCGCATACTCTGGGCCCTCTAATCGCAGTCGTCATGGCTCGTACAGTCGGTGACTGCTTACATGAGCAATGCTGACCCTATCCTACCGCTCTGCGCACTGTTGGGACGGGGGATCTCCATTGCCTTCTCGACCCCCATCCCTTGTTGATTGATTGATTGGTTGATTTTTGATTGTTATTTCGTGTTTCCGGGCGGGTCAACGGCTTTGGTTGTTAGTCTCTTAAGTGTAGTGTATGATTTTTTTCTTGGGAGATGGCGGTGATCATCCCCCGCTGGATGGCGAGATCCGGCGCCGACCTACCGTCGGCTACTGGGGTTTCCCCCTAATTAGGACTCTCCCACCAGCTTGGCACCGCCCTAGCCGGGACAAGCTCTAAGTTCCCGATTTGTTTCCCGGAATATGTGGTAGTGTAGTGCATGTTAGTGTGTGTGTGTGTGTAAGGGGAGAGGATAGGACAAGGAGGAGGAAGGAAAGATCGCGCGCGGTCCGTGGCCCGTTTGTTAGGGTACTGCTTCGGCATTCGCCTAGTGTTGATGGGAGAAACCACGGAAAACTACCCATCAGAGCAGCCGGCCGATAGAATTCTCGTCTAGACAGCGACTGAATTCGACCTAGCTGAAAAGCTAGTGTCGAAAATCCTGCCGCCGTCAGGACTGGAACCTAGCATCTCCCGATGAGAGGCACTGCAGTGACATCAGTTGATGCCCATCCCTTATTGTGATGCTCATCCGGATCATGTTATTGTCCGTTGAATTGTGGAAGTTTCTTCTTCAAGGGAGGGTTTAAACTGATCTATTAGACATAGCGTTGTTGTTACAAGAATAACGTTTGTGGACTCTGACGAACATGTTTCCATGTAGGGAAACTCATTGCATCATCTAACTGAAACCAATTAATTAAAATGAGGAATTGAACTTTTGACAGACGTTCTCCAATAAATTCAGTGTTATGTGTCACTTGATACCCTTCAGTTCTCACCTCCCAGGTCACTAGGCAACGCGCTCTCCTTCAATATTCAAGAATAATATTAACACCAATGAAAAGTAACAACCACAACACCCCCATTCCTCCTTCCCCATCTCAAACCCATCCTATCATTTCGAAACAACAGTATCTAAGACAGTCAATGGAATTCCACCCTCCTTTTCCTCTCTCTCTCTCTGCCACCAAACAAAACATCCGGCTGAACAAATAACTCACTCACTCACTCAAACAGAGAGGAGCACATAGCGCGAACCATCCTCACAACTAGCACAAGACACACGTCTTATCTCGCTGTGGTTCGCTGAGCCAAGCAAATCCAAATCCTTTATCCCGCTTTGATTTGCTGAGCCAAGCAAAATATTTCCATGATATGGACAAGAACCTTTCTGGGATCCCCGGGGAGGCCAGGGATATAGGGGGCACACGTGCTTCAGTGCCGAGTGGTGCAAAATTTGCAAACAGAGTCTCAAGGGGGAGAAGCAAGGGAGCGCGTTAAATAGACGCGCTTGCATGTACCAGGCAAACGCTGACTGGTGATTAGATAATTGTCGTACAAAAGTAATATAACTTTTATTGTGGTAAATAACTGTGATAAAAATGGAGCCGACCAAAACGACTGTGGTCACAGAGGCACTAGTGCTGAAGCGACCGCGGTATGAGGGTTCGCAGGTTTGTCATGAGTCAGACATGAGTATTCTCGACATGTCTCGTGACGATGGCATGATCGCCTTTCCTGTCGACTCCCGTCATCCGTGCTCAGCTAGGGTGGCGGAGGAGCTTACTTGTGGGGCAAGTGTTCGTGGCATGTTGGTTGGCCGCCCTTCACGCTCCCTCAGTCGTCCTTTTGGCAGGAAGAACATGTTCAATACTGTGTAGAGGTGATACACAAAGGTACAGTCCTCATGTATCACCAATAGAATTCAGTATTGCATAATTCCTTGCCCTCCCTGGTAATTGTGCTTGTGAGCGGTTGCGTGAATCAGAAACTGACTCCCTACGAGAAACTTGAAAAGTGGAAGCACCGCGATGGGCCTAAGTGCCATCTCAAGCGAAATGAAAAAGGTAAAGGGCCGAGATGAAAGAAGAACTACATGGACGTGAAGTTCGCAGAGAACGAGGGTGCTTCTCCATTGGAAGAGTTCCCAGAGGAACGATTGTGACGACGGGACACCCTGGTAAGTCCTTCGGGTGCCTATAAATGGCAGCCGGGGTGGGGGCAAAGCCGATAGAGAGCGCCGACCAAAAACGAAAGGAAAATCCTGGAGGAGAATTCTAGCGGCCGGCTGATCTGATCGGTAGTTTTCCGTGGTTTTTACCATCAACACCAGGCGAATGCCGGAGCAGTACCCTACCAAACGGGCCAAGGAGCTCGTGCGATCTTTTCTACCTCTTTCTTGTCCTATTCTCACACTTTGTGTAATACATACATGCACTACATTACCACACATGTCAGAGCTAGTCTCGGCTGGGGCTGTGCCCCGCTGAGGATATACGTGAAGGAGGAATCTCCCTCTCCGTAAACCGACGAGGATGACGTCTGATATCATCATCTAGCGGGGGACGAAGCACCCCACCTCCCGGGATAACGCATTCACTACACTAACATGATCGTAATGGACATGTCCGGAAACATCAATTAACCAATAATCTACGAAACGGCGAACCTATTTCGATGGCTTTTTACTGAAATATTTTTACTGAAGAGGATTTTATCGAACATAACTTAAGTTACTTTTCAAATATGTAAGGAAGAATTTGTGTTTATTTTTATACCAAGCAACAGTTTTATTTCGCCCTCAAAAATTTTGTGTACGTGAGCTTCCAAGCAAGAGAAAATTTAGCCTGAATACGATTTCGTAAAAATTACTCCAATCCCCCTTTCCTACCCTCTTGGAGCAACAATGAAGTATGCAGTCTTTCAGTTTTTCGTGAATATTTCCAAAAGGGTCCAGAAGTCCTTCATACATTGAAAGTTTCGTCAAGCTTATGAAGTGTTCTACGAAATGCATCGTTTAAATAAATAACGGGATAAAGTGCCAAAATGAACATTTTTCAGGAGGCCAAAAAACTGTTTTATTTATTGCATATTATGAATACACGGACAACAAAGGTGTCATTTCATTAACAAACCGCACTCATACTATAAGTATGTCATAATACTGAATCTCATTCAACAATGATAAAACAATAGCAACTGAAAAAAGGAAAAAGTGAAACGTAAGTGAAGAAGCATTTATGTAAATAATGAACTAAGCCCAATAGGAACAAAACTAAACACATTTCAAAATATTAAATCAAAAATTATAAAATACAATAACTTAAATCTGTATAATGTTTCAGATTGTTAACCCTAAATCTTGCTGAAATAATTTTTCATAAAATGTCCCGTTTTTATCCTGTAGGAAAGGTAATATGTGTCTCAAGTCCTTTTCTTTTTCTTTGGAAATCTGTGTCTGCAAAATTGTTTGTGAAAGAACATGCTTTTTCATCACCAAAATGTCTTTCCAAACTTCTACATCACTGAGATGTCTCTTGACTTTCACAACTCCTGGCTGATCCTTTGTAATTCTAATCCACGGTGCTTGTAAAATTTGCATATTACTAGTATTAAGTAATAAATACGCTACTGCTTTGAAATGCTTCAAATCTGTCTTTTCCATCAAGGTGACTTGGAAAGGTTTTGCTGTTTTAGTTACAACCATTTTAACCAAGTCTAAAGGGAAATCACATCTCTCTCCTTTTTCTTTACTCTATTTTTGCGAAGTCCCTATCGCAACTCATGTATGAACATCCTTTTATCAAGTATTTGTGATTTATTTCGTTGAAAGAACCATTAGCAACAAGATACATCCACACAAACAGAAGCATTTTTTTGTGCTGCGCCATTATCACTCCAAATATTTAAAATTCTCTTTCCAGTGGCTATTCCAGAAGTGAATGCCTTGTAAATACAAGAAGCTGTTTCATTACTCCACGATCACATATTCTTTCATTCAAGATTGTTTAATATTCATTTATTGGTTTTCTTCTTCAAAAAAATTTGTTTGTTTGTTGTTTTCAACAATTTTTTCAACAAAAACAAAATTAATGTCAAATTGCGTGGAACATAAAATTTCAATAGAAAACAAAACCATTGATTATGGGAAAGAATATACTTATCTTGGCCAAACTATAACAATAAATAAGAACAATAATAATGAAATAAAGAGATGAATAGGACTAGTTTGGGGAAATTTTTGGTCCTTGAAATTTAGTTTTGAGGACCAAAATATAAACAGAAAGTTAAAATTTCATTTCGTAGAGAGCTGTGTATTTCCAGTGTTATTATATGGAGTTTAACTCAACAAGATATGAAATCCCTAAGAGTATGCCAAAGAAACACGGAGAGGACAATTCTGCACATCAGACTGAAGGATGAAGTAAAGAATGATGAAATTGGTAATAGAGCTGTTTAAAGTATTTAGCAGCAAGGGCCCAACAACTAAAATAGAAATGGGGTGGCCACGTAGCAAGATTAAAAGATGACAGATGGACAAATATGTTAACAACCTGGGACCCAAGACAGTGGAAAAGAAGTAGAGGACATCCTAAACAAAGATGGGCCGATGTCTTTAAGAATGTTTATGGCAACATACGGTCAAGAATAAGGCTCAAGAGAAGCAAATGACAATCAGCATTAGTGAAAGGCAGTGACATATGTGAATAAGTGCGTGTAAATTGTTAAAGTGTTGGTATTGGGGTAAAAAACTAAAAATCTTTAAAGGACTGGTTCAACTGAAGAGTTAAGTAGAACCACCCCTGTGTTCTGACAGGAGGCTCTTGCCCTTTCAGGGATTCAACGGGTTCACATCATCATCATCATTGTCTTCCATAAATACGTTGTATGCTAATGTATTTTGATAATTATAATAGTCATATAATTTACTACTTTCAGGGTAAATAAAATGTACAACCTTGCATAAAACGGAAATCTCTCTAAACCGGAATTTTTCGTGCCTCGATCTATTCCGGCTTAAACAGATTTTACAGTAATAAATCAATTATATAAGTGATTAATTTTAACATAATTTTCAAATATTGATTTCACCTGCTGGTTTGGTGGAGCTCGTCCTTGCACGTGCTCTCCCTTCTTGGTTATGTGCGGCAGATCCTCACTTCTTCTCATCTTTCTCAACGCGTGTGCACTGCCTTCTCCACGATTACGCCTTTTTCTCCGTGTAGATTTCATTGACTGACTTTTACCTCTATTCACACGATACCAATCAATGCCTTGGAATATCAACAACACTCAGAAAAATCAGCAAATGCCACCATCATAAGTTTCGGGTTAGAATGTCACTTAAGTCACTTTTCATGAAACAGTTCCTGGCACATCACTCAGCTGTCATCTAGTGGTGATGTATCCAAGTATTTATAATGGCAAAAGGAGTAAGCCCATTTGATACGTTATAGCAATAGTCCATATATGACATTTCTAACATTAACTCAATTTGTCCCTTTTTGGCACTTAGGCCACTATTTATTTCAACGATACAAATGCTTTTTAATTCATTCTTGTAGTGCCGTTATCCTTTGAGTAAATGCAGGACAAAAGTGTCACTGGAAGTTTTCCAGGAGACTGCAACACTACATATGTTTGCAGGTGTCCGCAACAACGATTGTGGTAGCAATGGCGATCATACCGAATGTGGAAGGGTTGGCGGGACAAGTGTTGGGGCCAGGCGAGGCAGGGCAGGGCAGGGCAGGGCAGGGCAGAGCAAGGTGTTTAGTGGGGAGCAATGTGGGTTTTGGCAATGCGGCGCAGAGCGGTTAGGGCATATACACAATAGATAGGATTTATTCCTTTTCCTGTCTAACACACGATTGTGATAAATACGGGATAATTCACCTAAACATACATTTTTACTTACAATTTCAATTAAATCACATTGTAAATGAAACATTAAATTACATTCATAAAACTCCGAAACAATCCAAGTCAGATATGCGCCAAATAAAAATTACATAATATGTTTAATACTTTTATGTTAATTCAAACAATTACCAACTTACCTTTCACAACAACACAATTATCTTGTCCTTCGTTTCCTGAAGTGTGAACGAAACTCCTGTTTGAGTTTTATTGACATTACTAACTGCGGTGACATCTGTGATACCTGGTATGGTAATTCACAAATACTTCTTCCCAATCACAAAAGAGTTCAGTACGTACTTCTTTTGTGAGATATGAGGCAAACGTCTTTCGACATGAAAATTCCAGGAAAACTATTCCTTCTCATGTAATGACAATAGAGACAAAAGACTCCAAATTAATATTTTATCAATATAAATTCACAACATCAAAATATTTAGAAACATATAATAGTTTCACATTAATATGATCATTGTCTTTAAAAACACATACGAAAATTATTTTTAAGTAAAAAATCTATGTTAACATTATCTTCGAATATAACAAAGAACTTTAATTGCATAAATAATTTAAGTTTCATAATATTAAATAAATTATAACTACCCTATCTCCTATTGTGAACTTCAAATATGCAAACTATCACTTGATGAAGCAGTCATTCGTAAACTCAAAACTCTAAACAATAATATAACTCGGCCTGGAATTTATATTGTCACCGTCGAATATAAATCCAAGGGCTTCACATTTTAAGTATATTTACTTTTAAATACTTATGTTCCTGTGGCTCACCATGGATGCCAGCTGTATACAAATAGCGAGAGTTAATTTTTCTAAAAACTTTATTACAAGTCCGGTGATAGAAAGTTTCGATTTTACCATAATAAAAATTCTTTTTGTAACTGCAATTCCGACGGAGTCATTTTACTCTCAATCTCGAGGTCCTCTGCCAATGACAATAAAGAGGATGTCCTACCCTGTAGAAAAATACATAAAAGTGCGTTACAATCAATCATTAAAATCACTCATACATAATCCGAAAGATGTAATCAGGGATTCCCAACATGTTCCTTTCATCGATCCTTTCAAGAAAATTGTTTGCTTCATCGACCACCTTACATTTTCTACATAACATACAGCACCCATAATCATGATACGAAGAATTGCACATACACACCTTAAGATAACAGTTTCGTACACCATTATTCTCGTAAATATCTCGATTTTCAATAATTGAAGATGCTTTCGCATTTCAGTGGCTGAGTTTCTGATATTTTTATTTCAATGGTTATAAAATATTGAGTGTTTTTCAAGAACTGGGCACAACATTTCTCCAGCGCCTATTGCGGAGAGCTTTTTCTTGGGCGATAGAGATTCGTTGTGAATTCATACTTTTAATGTCTTACGTTTTCTAAACATTCTAACTTCTATGAACGACAGATAGGAAAAAAGAGGAACGAATTTGTAAGTTATGAATACAGGTTTTTTGCTTTGTATAAAAAACAATTAACATTCCAATTTTTTAATGAATGGGTTCTTGATTATACTGACCAGGCGGTTCATATTTGTGTATGGACTCCAATCGACCCCTTGATCATCACTGACCCCTTCAAAATTTTACCAACCTTCAGATGGTCTATACCGACCCCGTTGGGAATCCCTGATGTAAACAATCCTGCAAGGATGTTCAGAAGGCTGAGTATAACTCAGCAATAAGAATATTTGTAATACATGATATATCATCAAACATTTATAATTAAAACAGTAAAACATGTTCAAAAGATTGGCTTTTGATAGCTCAAAAAATTAATTGCATAATGATTAGACTTATAACGTAAACAAACATGGTATAGTGTTATGAATAGCGCAGTGTTCATGTTTGATTTCGTATAAGAGAATCACACCGTTCGTAAACTAACGACTTGAATTCATTACTTTCAACTCACTTGAATTCGTTATTAAAATATTGAAATATTATTTAGTGATTGTTATACACATTCTAATGCCAAATATAGGCACAGCCTGAAGATAAAAACATTCTTAGGCATTTCTTTCGAACAGAAAATCAAATACTGTGGAACTTCCATTACTCGGTGTTCGATTAACCGAGTATCCGAATATTCGGGTATTGTTTCAGAATGAAAATGATTAAATGAATGGATTGAAAAAAAATGTACGTGGCATGAAGTATAACTAGCAACATCGGGGTTATATAATTTAAGCAACTGATTTGGAATGTAATTCGAATGGATAATGGTACATGGTGGATATTAAATAAGAAATACTGAATAAGAACTAGTAATTCTGCAAATAAAATTACAATATGAACCTCCGTAAGTATGAATTTCTTAATATCTGCATTGTAACTTACATATTTTTACACATTTCTTCTTAATGTATATTTTAATTAACATAATTAAACAAGGAAAACAATATTTCACATCCTTTCGATTTTTCCTATCGCTGTCCAAATAATTAGGTTCTACTGTTCGTATTTAGCACACTAGTTGCAGCCAATTGGTACTAATTTTAATGTAATTTCTTACTCTTTTACTTTCTCGTATACATATGTATATACGGGAGTAATATACGTAGTATAGAGAAAGTTATGTAATGCTGCGGAAAAACGATTTCGAGATTTCAACGGAAATACACGTTTAGGGATCCCCTGATAACGAAAAAGCTGTTCTTTTCAAAACGCCCGTCTCTTCCTCCGTCCGTCCGTGTATCCGTCTTGTCTGTCCGTTCAAATGTCCGTCCGCCTGTGAACACTACTAGCGCCTAAATCATTCGTACGACCTCTTCCAAACTGAAGAATCCCTTGTCGATCTGGCTCTAGTTGAAGCTTTGAAAGTTTGAAAAACGTTCTTTAAAATTCGGGGATACTTTACATGAAGATCCCCGGACGTTTTCAAAATGTTCTCAAAGACGGCTCAAAAATTTTTTCTTAAATTTCTTGTGAGACGTGAGTAAAATACACTAACAAAGGTGGCATACGTTCGATTTTCACTCTAAACTCTAAATTTTCGGAAATTACAAAAGTTTGAATTTTTTCGGCGTCTTCCTACAACTACAAAATTGAAGACAGAGATTTTTTTCTTCAAAGGAAATTTGTTGTCCTTAAATAGTTCTTTCATTAAGGTCATATAGTTTTTTGGAAATTGAGTAGTTTTCGTGCATTAGTGTCAAACGAACCCTATGATGATCATGATCATGATCATCATCATCATCATGTGAGCCCGTTGAATCCCTGAAAGGGCAAGGGCCTCCTGTCAGAACACAGGGGTGGTTCTACTTAACTCTTCAGTTGAACCAGTCCTTTAAAGATTTTTAGTTTTTTACTCCAATACCAACACTTTAACAATTTACACGCACTTATTCACATATGTCACTGCCTTTCACTAATGCTGATTGTCATTTGCTTCTCTTGAGCCTTATTCTTGACCATATGTTGCCATAAACATTCTTAAAGACATCGGCCCATCTTTGTTTAGGATGTCTTCTGCTTCTTTTCTACTGTCTTGGGTCCCAGGTTGTTAATATATTTGTCCATCTGTCACCTTTTAATCTTGCTACGTGGCCACCCCATTTCCATTTTAGTTTTTGGGCCCTTGCTGTTAAATCCTTTAAACAGCTCTATTACCAATTTCTTCATTCTTTACTTCATCCTTCAGTCTGATGTGCAGAATTGTCCTCTCCGTGTTTCTTTGGCATACTCTTAGGGATTTCATATCTTGTTGAGTTAAACTCCATATAATAACACTGGAAATACACAGCTCTCTACGAAATGAAATTTTAACTTTCTGTTTATATTTTGGTCCTCAAAACTAAATTTCAAGGACCAAAAATTTCCCCAAACTAGTCCTATTCATCTCTTTATTTCATTATTATTGTTCTTATTTATTGTTGTAGTTTGGCCAAGATAAGTATATTCTTTCACATAATCAATAGTTTTGTTTTCTATTGAAATTTTATGTTCCACACAATTTGACATTAATTTTGTTTTTGTTGGGTTCGTCGTTAGCCCTTCTTCAATACTTTTTTGGTATATTTCATTAATCAGTTGGTGAAGTTCTGCTTTCGTGTTTGCAAACAGTACTATATCGTCAGCGAAACGTAAATTAGTTAATCTTTTGCCATTTATATTTAAACCATAATTTTTGTCTATCCAGTTTAGTTTTCTAAAGATGTATTCCAGCACACTGATAAATAATTATGGTGAAACTGGGTGCCCTTATCTTACACCTCTTTATAATTTAAATTTTTAGCCAATCATTTCGGTTTGAAGTTTCGAAAAGCCATCTACATTTTTTTTTTTTTTTTTTTTTTTTTTTTTTTTTTGCAGAATTCTAATATACGGCTTGTACTTCGTACTTGTGATCTATCCCTAACTCTTCTAATCCGCGAATCACGCTCACATGCTCCACAGAATCGAAAGCCTCTGTGTAATCTATGAATGCCATATATATTGGTATATTAAATTCTTCCGCTTTTTTCAGAATCTGGTTGAGAGATTGGATCAACCGCACTGAAATTTGATCTAAAGTCTGCCTAATCTGGTGATTGACTTTCATCGAACGTTTTCGTAATTCTTGCTAGTTGAAAACGAACCCTATACGATGACATAAGCATTATATGAAGCAAGAAACATTTTTTTTCATTTGATCATTCAACTTCATCAATTACTCACAATTACTTTAATTTTCGCTGCTTATCAGATTTTCTAAATCTCAGACCTCCAATGAAGACATGAATCAAATAACATCTTAGATATTTCAGTGTTTTACAAATAATAACGTGAATAAATGCTTATATTTATTGAATTGGTTTCATAATAACATGAAAAACATGCGTCTTCTGTAGGTTTCGGGGATGTTGAAAACATCCAGATAGTAAAGGCAATGTTAAGCTGGTGATCATTAACATTGATTATTTGATATTTTCCTTAGGGGTAGTTTATAATGGTTAAACGTTTTGAACATTAGATACCTTGAATGGCCCGTTTTCGTTTAATAAACCGCTACGTCCTCCCTGTACAGATGGTCGTACAAAATTCAAGGTTTCGGGAGTTTCATAGAGTGGAGAGTAGCGTCCAACAAACCACCTTCGACCTCTGACGATATTTGTGGGATTGGAACTGAAATGTAGTCTGTGTAGGGAAGGTAATATAACTTGACCACCAAGTTCCTTCTATGTATTTTCACTGGAAAATGCTACGGCATTCATATTTTCTAAACTGAAAACATAAACGCTAAATCTCTTTGAATTGTTTTAACATGTTTTTTTTGTTTTCTTTTAGTAGTAGTAGTACAACTCGTTTTACCAAGTACGTGTCTTTGTTATATTTTAAGACGCTACAATAATTGAATTTTAGAAGTACTTATTTTCAAGCATTTAGAAATTCACGAAATTTCATTGAAATGTTCGCCAATCTAAAAAATGTGTTAAATATAATTAATAATATTGTTTAAAAATATGTATTAACACTGCAAACAAATACAATTTTGCAATGAAATTTCATTGCGGATGAGACATCTGTCATCTATCGAATAAGGTAGTTTCAACTTGGCCATTCTATGTATTAAGAATTTGCAATATTTAACATTGCAATGGAGGTTCCCTAGTGAATTTCTGTTGGTTTAAATGTTAGAATTTAAAAAAACGTGCAATTTCACTGAATTTATTGTGACATACCAGACTGTCACACAATATTTTGATGGGAATTGGGGACAAAAATGTATTAAATTCATAGTAAAAAGTGTAAATGTTGAGGGCATAAGCATGCAGGCAGGGCGTTCCTTAGCAACCAGGGAAGTAATAAACATAGCGCGGCAAGTAACGGACAGAAGATTGTGATATAAGGGCATGTAGGATTGGTGGTAAACTGGTAATGGGGTATGACGTAGAAGAAAACTCGAGATTGTTTTGTAAAACAAGAGACAAGAATGTATGAAAGTTATCGAGGGTTGAACGTTGTAATATTGGAGAGATGAGCTTTAGACCGTGTACCGTACACATCGTACTGCAAAGGTAAATGATGGATGCGGGACTTGGTGGAATTTTGCGGGAAATAATTGAGGACTTATAAATATTTTGTGGACGTAATTCTATTTGAGACTTTTGAATAATTCTGGCACCGGGAGTGCGCAAATCGGACTTGAAGAAAATATGGACGTGAGACCAGGAAAGAGAGGCTCGAGATATATCTTGTAGTTTAGGGGATGAACTTTATATTTTATCGCGTTAAATGTTGGAGGAATTAATTAGAAGAAATAGACTTTCGTGTATCGTGGATTAAGTAAAACGTGACAGTCTTGGAGTTAGTGCCCATCCGTGGCAAAGAATATGGAAGTGAAACAATAAGTTGAGGAGGACATCGACCCGACAGCGGAGAGTTGAGGAGAACAAGATACAAGAGAGAAGATTGGTGGATTCTTCCTGGCCTCATCGTCCAAGAGCGCATGGATATCTAAAATAGTAGGAATAATAGCGCTATAGACAATGTTTACGGTCATAACCAAGGTAACATTTCATGTTAAAAAGAATTAATCGATAAATAAACTTATACCGTTCTCATTCTGAAAAAGAAAAGCTGATTTTCATTTCTTTAGCATCTTGTGCAATCCACAGTTTAATAATTTATTTCCAGAAACAAATTTCAGATTCCTCGCTTCTTTCGTATGGAGAGCGGATCGAATGATCGTTTACTGAGAAGAAAGTAAGTACCGGCGACGATTATTTTCGTAAGATCCCAACCGGCAGAGCTAGTAGGATAATTATTTCCCTTTAGATGTGTTTGCGGGAAATTTAAAATCGCTACCCTTTCCTGGCGCCCAAAAAATTTATATAAATTCGGAAGCCGGTTGCAGAAATAATTTGACAGAAACGGAGAGTGTTTCATTATAAAGAACAAATATATTAAAATTCGCAATCATACTTAGGAGATCCGCTAGCGATCTTTAATTTTGTAGCGAAGTCAGTTTGCATGCACTTCCTGATCTGGAGGAAGAGAGAATGTAACGCGATTTCATTCTGATAATGCGTAGATTTAGCACATGTACTCACATTAGAATATTATAAAATGAAAACATCAAATTAACAGTTTTAGAAAGATGATCCTGAATTGTTGAATGATAAATTAAATTGAAAATATTAACGTAAAGTTTATATACATTCATTCCGAAATTTCTATACGTATGTAAATAAATAAAGTAGCATTTTCTGATGTGTGATTCTACTCATAAGATCTTTCAACTCACAAAATAAATATTGCTTTATTTGAAAACTTTAACATTCCATTCATCCAATCCAATACATGTTTACAGCAAACAGCTTATAGTATGTACCTTGCACCTTGAAAAATAATTTTTTTATAATCAATTTCCTCCATAATTGATAAATATATCGACTTGAAAGAGAATATAAAAACAAAATAAAAGTTATGTTCATACTCGCCATAAAAAGTCTGATTTAGCGTAATTAAATTGGCCACAGAATTCAGAATTTGTTTATAAGCTAAGTGCTTTTGAAGCTTAGCAGGAAAAAATGCGACATTGGAGAACTGTTTTTTTTCAGTATGCTTGTGTTAAGTGCAAACAAATAAGGTCATTCTAAGAAGTTAATTTTTTATAAACATCTACACATATCTCGAGAACGAAATATGATAGCACCGATCAGATTCCGAAAGTTTGTTTCGCGTTTAAACGCCATTCAGATGAGACAATAAAAAAATTTTCAACATTTGCAAATTTATAAACAATTACCAAATTTTGCAAATCTAAAGGGAGAGTCTCCCGATGTCCCAGAGCCGAAAATTGCGAATTAACAATTTTGCAACAATTTATAATTTTATAAAAAAATTCGAAATATGCGTTAGAACTGCCAGGAATGGTCCACAAATTATGCCTGAAATGAACATCTCACAATAACAGTTTGACAGGAGTTTCAGATCGATTGCTAAAAGTTAGAATATTTTTTGCTAAAATGCTAAATATTTTACTGGTCTATTGACAGTAGTTCTGGACGGAAAACCCCGCTCAGAAATATTTTTTCGTCGTGGAGTACGCGCAGGCAAAATCTCTCCTTCAGAAGGTCATTAATTTTTACAGTGATATTTAATGTATTATTTACCATTTGGACTGTATAATTCTAAACAACCTGTAACAAGTATTGTACTGCATCTTCCGGGTCAATGATCTCTATCATGTTTTTCGTCCAGCTTTCCTGATCCTTTGAGCAAATGCTGAGACGGCCACTTGTTTTGCTTGTGAACATAAATGTAAATTCATTATCTGTGCACGTCTTCTAGAATTCAGTGGGAAATATAGTTATTCAGTATCGTTCTCCATGATGTCGTTGCAGAAAGTATTATTCCGCGAGGAAGGCCATAAGAGCCAAAATTTATTGCTGATTTACCATTGGGAATAGATTATATTACATTGGAGCGAATATTTTGTTAACAGTCCTTGCAAAAAATGCCCATTTTCTTTCTGAATTCAAAATTCAAGTAGTATATGGCTTAGGGTAGGGATCACAGTATTTTTAAAACTTGCAAAGAATTCATTTCTTCCCATAGCACGTCACATACCGGTTTAACTGTTTTTGACGTACAATAAATAACAAGAGGGAAATATGACATTTCCGCGTCGTACGTAAACGAACTAGCCACCTGCTCCTGAAACAGCCTTGGAATTTTGCACCAATCACAGACAACTGTGGTTCTATCTGCTAGAGATTGGTCAACGCGTCCCTCCCCCTGGCCGCGGGGTGTCCAAGTTTGTCGGCGCCGTTGGGAGGATAGAATTTTTCAAGTAACTTTTTGTGAGGGTGAAGGTACGCGTATGAATAGTAAGAGTACGCGACCATGTATAGTACGAGTACTATATATGGTCAACAGGATGCTTTGTAATGCCGGGAATAATCATTTAAAATTTTACCGGAAATCTGTTTGGCAATCCCCCTGATTCCGTTCTTTTAATTTGTTGCGTTATTGACGCAATGCGTCTCTTAAACCCTTCTTGGGCGTTGAACGCTTGCGAGGAGTAATCATCCATTACTTTCTTCGTCAAGTCTCGTCACGTCGCAGTCAGTGCCTTTCGGCCAGGGCTCGACGCCTTTAGATCTCGGAGTTCCTAGCCGGTCAACCAGGCACCCGCGAGTCTCGAATTCGCTAAACCTCCACGACTTCACAGAGCGTAGAGAATTCGGCTAACGACGCCGCCGCCAACAACGCCGGTTTTTGTTCAAAACGTCCGACCGACCCGGAACAACACGAGCAACTTGAACTATTCGTAGGATTAAAAAAACTAGTGGTGCTCTAACATCACGTACTTTCTCGCCTTTAGTAATGTTTATGTAGTAATACTATTTATACCACAATTTCTCTCCGAATTAACTCATCTCAGTTATTTTTTGTAAAACTCATTACAAACCGTAGAACATTTGGTGTAAAAACTAAATATTTTCAAGCAAATATCAACACAAATTTGACAATCATAACTACTTTTCACATAGCTCAATCATGTCCCAACAATGAGACATAATTCACAAAAATTCAGCTGTCGAGTCGTGGTGCGGAATGTCATTGTTGCTTTCCAATCTGATATTTCCTGAAGGAAACAATTTTTATTTCATGTATTTCAAATAGGTTTTAAATAATTTCTAAATGATTAATATGTATACCTATAACAAAAGAGCTCGAATGTAAGAAACGAACAAATAAATATGAAATAATATACAAATTCTAACTTACGTAGCATCCAACTGCCTGGAATCACTTCTCATACGTTCACGAAGCCTAGGAAATTAGAATGGGACAACTGTTTGACGGCAAATGACGCAAAGCAGACTCATATTTTCGAAAATTCAACATGATCTTATTTGAAGATCTGTTTTTGATAAACACATTTCATTCAGAAAAAGTGTATCTTCACACAATTGTAGTTGTAGGAAGACGTCAAAAAAATTATTTTTTTTTTATTTTCGAAAAAGCAGGGATTTCAACGAACATGAAACCTGCATCTTTCTCCTAAGCGTAATTTACGCTAAGATTCAAATTTGTGCAAAGAAATGTGCCGTTTAAAAATGTGCCGTTCCAAATTTAGCTCGATTTAGCCACTTTTTCGTTACCAGGGCCCTGTAATGCTTTTCTCTCTCGAAAATTCGCAGCTTTTTCCCGAAGCATTACATAACTTTCTCTCTACCGCGTACGCGGTAGCGAGAAAGGAACTAGTGATGCGTAAGCGGTAGCGAGAAAGGAACAGCACATACTTTCTCACATTGGAAAGTTATTAATACTGAAATATTGCAATTTACTCGCTATTAACATCTCAGCTATTACTTGAAAACGTCAAATTCATCCAATTCAAACAAAGCGTTTGCGATGCATTCATTTCCTACTTTTACACACAAAACACACAAAATAAATTCAACTGTTACAGTATTTGCAGCACATAATCCAGCAAAGCAATAATAATTTACACAAGCCTGCTTTGATTACATTGAAGTGAGCTTTCAAGTTTTGAATACCATAATCAGCGATCGAAACTTCATAAAGTAAAGAAGTTTGTTACTTTTAAGTTAAATGTATTACCTTCAATCAATCTAGTTTCTTTCATAAGAATATTATCTATATCATATCACGACCGACAATGGGATGAATTCAAAAAATCTTGAAATTACAGGGTTTCCGAATTTTGAGAAATATATTTCAAAATAATATTTAATGCATTAAACGAAGTCAATGTCGTAAGAGGTTGGTAGCAAACAAATCCCGCTAAAACGTTTCATTTTTGCTGCCAACTCGCCTTCGAAAACTTCCAACTCCGTACTTTTTTTTTTTTTTTTTTTGAAGAAGTTAAAATATGAAATAATAAATGGACAAATACTATTATTAACAAATTTGTAGATACGGCAGGCAAACATTAATCACTC
Source organism: Teleogryllus occipitalis (assembly GCA_011170035.1). Taxonomy (NCBI): domain Eukaryota; kingdom Metazoa; phylum Arthropoda; class Insecta; order Orthoptera; family Gryllidae; genus Teleogryllus; species Teleogryllus occipitalis. Next base: position 68,974 of record BLKR01005263.1, read on the forward strand.
TTCGCGTGTCGTTTCACATTCAGTGTATTCGAATAAACCTGTAAATTTATGGTAAACACTACAAAAGTTTCCAACACAGTGCTATCGTACCGATTAAAAGAGCTAATTTTAAGCATATAATAAGTTTGCGATTATTTTAATACGTTATTTATCATTTCCTTTTTTACATAAACAACATTGTCTGATTTTTTTCTGCTTTCTAATCAGCAATGTGTCACCGCCTCAAACGATGCTCAGGAATTCCCCCCCCCCCCAATTTTCGAAAACGGTGTGTGCACCGAAAATGGGATCACAATCACTTCCGTTGACAGTTTTTTTACATACGTAAAAATAAACAAAAAATATGGAAGTATTTCTGAGAAAATAATTGTTTACAATTTAACTAGTTCCTAAAACAGCACATACTTTCTCCTCCGTACTCTCACGCAAAATTATGCGAAAACTACTCACATTTTCGAAATAGTGTACATGACCTTATTTCAAAATATATATTTAAGGAACAATTTCAATATGGGAAAAATCTCTATCTTCATAATTGTAGTTGTAGGAAAACTGAATTTTTTAAAAAGTTTGCAATTTTCGAAAAATTAGTTTTCAACGAAAATGAGGCCTGCATTCTCTTAAACGTTCTTTACACTATCCAAAAAGAAAATTTAATTAAAAACGATGCACATTCATGCCAAATGTCAATTTCGCGGTCAAAAATCGGAAGTTTCAATTTAGGGATTTTTGTGTCTGAATAGTTAGGTGGGAACGTTAAGTGTTAGGAATGAGCGATAGGAGGACCCAGTCGCCAACGTTTCCTGTGTGAGTTGGGGTACAACATAACCATCACGTATCGTCTATGGTCGTTCGCACACGACACTTTTTTCAACACATTTGAATCGTGTGTAGTTTTGTCCCTAAAGATATTCTGGTGATACAAAATTGACAAAAAAGGTGAAAATAAGTACATTTAGAGCTTTTAATATCATATGTTTGATTGCTTTTGACTTCTCATATAATACAATACATGTTCATTTTTTTAAAAAATCAATCTTCAAATATGTATAAGTAAAATCCTCCACGATCCTGTCTGAAACGAAGTTTATAGTATTCTTCATTCATTTTTAAACAATTTTGTTTAAAAAAAAAGTTACCCGGAGTTGCACCATTTTTCTTTATGGCCCCTCTCTACTTTGTCTCCAACAGAGCATTACTTCGTTCTAAGGCACGTATTGTGCACATTGTTTTTGGTTGTTTTATTAAGAATAAAGACCGGATTTTAGTGCAGTATACTCTCTAAAACTTGCACTAAAAATACCAAAACGTGCAAAATCATGCTATAAATAGTGATATATATACATAATATACTAGATTTTTGACAAAATCATTTTTTATTTAAATTTCAGTCTATATTGTTTGCTGGTTTATCCCTAATTATTTTACAGAAATAAAGAAAAAAGCGATATCTTATTCCCTACCATACAACTGTTGGCGGAAAAGAAGAGAATAAATCACAAATTGGCATTAACCACGGTCGATTGCAAAGTGTGCAATACTTTGACAGTCATCTTCCAATCAAAGGTGCTACTTTGCCACTCTACCTCAAAACAATTTAACATTATAGATGCAATGCTTGAAAAACCAATTAAGGAAGAACATTTGCAGTTCTGTATTTTCTCTTTACTTGCTTGTATTAGTTTTTTCGAGTGCATTTTGCAATTTCGTATAAATTAGAAGTCAAGAAATGGCAAAACCGTGAAGCCAAAGAAAAGATTGAAAATAGAAAAAAAAATTCAGAAACAATTCCGTCAACAACTGGATTACTGGTAGATTGGTAGATATGGCTTTTAAGACTTGGTAGATATGGAAGTATGAACAATGGCAACACTGTGCAATGTTTCTTTGAAAATTCTAAAATTTCTGCCACAATTACGGGAATCAACGAGAATTTGTTGAAACGGTTTCACACAATTTTACAAGTTTTTTTCGAGTTTTGAAATCAATTACCTAAGTATCAAGAATCTTGTATAGAAACTGCTAGTATGTTTGTCGAATTAGAACCGTGGGTTTATATGCCCACAAAAATTATATCCGTGGGTTTATATGCACAAATATTAATATACACTCATCGCTTTTGCCAATTGGAAAAATGTCCGAGGAAACCCAAGAGTCTTGCAACTAATTAATAAAAAAAATATAGGCAAGACTTTGCGCGCAAAGCACGTCGCGCATATGCAAGATGTTTTTTGTGACTTTTGGTATCGTCAGATCCACTATTACCTAGTATGTAACTTACCCCCAAAGGAAGTTCAAATCATTAGAACCTCAAGTTATTGAATTACTGAAACAACCCCTGAATTAGAACACAAAGTTGAAATGCCAATAAATGAAAGCAGCAGGATGATACCGAACGTTCTGATGATGAATAAGCTGTTTTTTGAATGACGAGGTTTGGGCTGCATTTTTTGTACTTACATTAATAAAAAAAATGATATTGAAATTTGCTTTCTCTACACTTTTATTATTCTGCAGTTTGTCCATCTATATTTCCGAAAAATATCAAATTTGAAATTAGCGACCTCAAATACACACCCACACAAAGTTTTGTCAAACTTTAAAACGTTTTTCCAAATCTGGTTTGCCATTTTGTTTTTTGACAAACATCAAATTTGAAATTACAGACCTCCAAAACTTTGGTGGACTCATTTTGAAAACCATTTTCACATGTTTTCTAATTTTGGCCACAAAATCAAGATTTGGCATGAGGGTGCGATAGTGCCATTTTTTAAAATTTTGAAAATGTCCCATGGGCTTCATGTAAAGTACCCTCCAAAAATTAAAATATCCAACTAGGCTTAATCTGTGAATGAAGACAACTCTGCATTTCCTGACTGCGATATTTTTTGGAGGGAAAAAACGCGTCTTACATTTGAGTAAATACAGTATGTTTTTACCTAAAATCCAATCCCTATACCTTTTACCTAAAATCCGATCACCTCTATATGTAGTTTTAAAACCCCCTCAATATGGTTTTTAGGTGCTTCAATTCCCAGTTTCAACTCCAATTTGTGTTTTGGATAATTCATTACAAAATTGAATTACTATCAACCTGATGGATCAAGTCACATTGATTTGTGTAACTGACAAAAAGTAAAATAAATCACAGTGTTTCACCAATTTTATCATAGGTGCATTGAAAAAACCATCAAACATGACTCAAGAAGCAAAATGACAGACTGTTAACTCTTTGTTCATGTTCCAAACAATCAGAACATATTCCTGTAACAGCACCACAATTTCCTTCATGGGGAAAAGAGGAAAAGGGTATATTATTTTTTTACAAACAATATAGATTGTTTTCAATTTTATTCTTTATATATCATGTCCAATTTGTATATTTTTTTACATTTTTCCTGCATTTGAAAATGAAATACAATTAAGAGAAAAATAATGGTACATGATTAACCAAAATTATGCAAAACTGTACCCACAGCAACATGAAAATTATTGTAGTAATTAACTGGCAATGTAATCTGCAAATATGGTGTATATCTGAGACCAACTTAAGCTTAGTCTGCATTTAGAATCTACATAGATTTGGCTAGGATGAAAAATTATTTTTAATTATACATTAAAATAGCCACTAACTGCTCATCAGGATACAAGTCTCACAAAGCACTTATGTTTCAAGGTTAGTCAATATTCATTACATTTGTGAGCAGGGATGTTTCAAATATCATTCACCACCCAGCCAATAGACCTGAGTGAAAAGGAATATTATTCTCCCATACCTCATTTATCCCACTGGAAATACCTCCAAACAATCTGCCTGAAAGTACACATAAATATACAATACATTTGATAAGAAATTTCATATTCATGCTATCACACTTCCCATTCATACATACACACACACCAATACATGTAATCACTCTCACTCTTGGTACCTGCTAAGCACAAGAATATACATTCACTGCAGCATACAAAAATTAAGAAAAACACATCTACTGTACAGCATCATTTAAAAGAGCATTGCATGAGGAATTGGACTTAGTAAAGGACTTCACAAGTAATGCCACAAAATTCTTAATAATCAATCAGAGGAGAAGGATCTCTCTTTTTCCTGATGTCTTATCACCATTCACTACCAACGAAATCCTTGAAGTTCACTCACAGATGTCACTGTTTTGAAAGACACTGCTCTTGAGCACAACTAAGAGCTGCATGATTATCAGCTCTGTTGAGCAACAGGCATGTTGAACAGGCCACACAATAATTCCATTACTCTATTTGCTGTTGTACACATGCTCTGAAATATACAAAGATAGCGAGTTTGCATTTACCTCGTAGGGAAAGCAACAGAAATACTAAGACAAACGATATGAATCACCAAATGGAAGCAAACCTCTAAACGTAGTACAATATATTATACAAGTTTCTCACCATTACCCTCAAATCACTTCCTTTATTCATAGTCACAAATACTTGTATAAGTAATGGTGCAACATTTTGTCAAATGAACAGTTAAAAATCCATTCTCTGACAATCTTTAACAAAAGCAACTATTTACTTTTCTAGTTTCCATCAATGTGAGCACAAGCTTCATAAATATAGTAAAGTACAGAGCTGACTGGATCCAAGACGTGGAAGTGTTTGGATACATGGCTTTGTAATGCTGATAAATGTATCTGCATCAGCATTGTATAAAACTCTATTGATATCTAACTTACATATACATAAATGAAATAGTTCACAAAAACAAGAAATATATGGTACCTTCAGTGAGGTATTATCATGCATTATATGACATTAGTTGAATGTACATAGAATAACAGTGTTGGGGGAAAAGAAATATCTAATGATGAAAATTAACCAGTTACTGTGGGTACTGTTTGCTGTCGTCTGCTGTTTCCCATGTATAATTAAATTCACATAAATGTCAAAGATGTAGGCATTTGAAACCTCCCATTTGGAACAAATAACATTTCAATCTTACCTTTAGTTTAGCCAACATGGAAAGGCTTGTGACCACTGTTTTTAACTAGTGGCAAAACAGGCCTACTTTGATGATTAGCTGAATTAATATGAAATACAGAAGATAAGAGTCCCTACCATACAAAGGGAGTCTTTGTTATTTTAAAGCTAGTTTTCTTGCTAGGTATTCCCCCTCCCATCTTCAATACAAGATTGCTTCAAACCACCTCTTATGAGTTCACCACTATGTTACTCTAAAATAGAGGCAATGAATGTACCATTACAAATTCTTGCACACCAACTTAATAAACAGATGAAATATCTTGCAAAATCTTTCTTATCCTTAGCAACTATCATAACATGAAAGTTATTTTCCTTTAAATTCATCAGAACCTTCAAATCACATCAACAGTGGCACACCGCAGTAGAAAACACAGAATCTCAATACAGATGGAATATGGCTAATACTTCAAAAAATTATAGGTAAGCTATTTGGTCTCCCCATTCCACATCAAGAAACAAGTGAATGATGATTTGCAGATAAAATGTTTGAATGGGTTAAAGAAGAGATTGCAATTCTGCAAGTCCTTAGTCAGATCACAATATAAATACAAAATAAAAATAATCACTGATCTCACAAATTTCATAATGAGATGTAAAAGGCCTATTTACCCAACTTTCTCTTAAATTTTATAGCAGCAAAAAATGGGACTAAATATTCCTTACAAGACCTTGGATCAAAATAAAATTTCATCCCAAGAAATATACTGTAGTAGCTATGAGATCGCTATGTTTTAAAGTATATCAGCAAGCTATGACAAATGACGATCTCTCAAAATGCTACTCCACCACTGCCCCAGGAGCTCTGGGCTGTCTCACATCTGAGGAGAATCCCTTTGTGCCATCTGGCCCGCGAGGCTGGCGTACAACCGTCAGCTTAGGCCCCGAGTCATCCACAGAAATGGTGCGCAGACGACTTATGAGACGCTCTGGTCGTTCTTGTTTTGGAGCATCACTGAAAACAAGATATATATCATTATTATCTCTTGATTTTTACATCAATACATAGAATTTAATTGGGAACCTCTATCCCAAAAAACAATGTTGCTGTACACATCTTATAACAGTGTAAGAGGTTGTACAATTATTTAGTTTGTTAGAGTAACAATTTTATAATTTGAATCACAATTTTATATTTTGCGCCTACACACACACACACACACACACACGCACACACAAACACAAACGCACACAAACATACACACATGCTCTCGTTTTAAAGACAAAGAGCAAGATGATGTATGCAGAAATGCTCAAGGAGCTGAAGAGCAATTTCAATCTCGAAGACATGGGCTCATGTTACACACATTAGAAAGACTGCAAAAGGCGACTTGCTGCTAGAGCTCAGCATGCAGCAGCAAGTCCTGCGATGGAAAAACAGCCTCTGTTCTCTGGAGACACCTGTTCTCAGTTCATCTGGAGACACTGCTGGATCGGAAAGCTGAAATTAAAGATCTCACTAGCCAGCCCCTTATTGAGATGAAAGACTTTGATGAAGTAATCACTTAAGATGAGATCTGCCTTGCCTTGGCCGGGGAATTTCACAAAGAGAGAGGATTAATGCCACCCAATGTGAAGCTACTTCGATGGACATATAGAGGGATACAAACAGCTGTAATCAGTCTTCCCATAGCAGCAGGAAAAAAATCTTATGCACAAGCAAGGTGAGAATTGGCTGGGTGAACTGCCACGTCCGTGAGAGGGTGCAAGTAACCTGGTGCTGCAAATGTGGTAACTTGGGCCATCAGGTGCGCATGTGCCAAAACACACAGATTGCACAACTCTGGGAGATGGGGTGAAGAAGGTCACTTTGGGAAGACTTGCATTTCCTTTCTTTGAAACCGAAAAAGAAATTTCGAGTGCTAATCACGAGGCTGGCATCAAAGTATACAGCCTACCAGCAGGTATGAGTAAAAAAAGCACAGAACATGAAGATTCTGCAGCTAAACCTAAACCACAGTGAGGGCACACTAGTCTTGCTAACGCAGCTAGTATAGGAACATGATGTGGATATTGTCTGAGCAGTACTGCAAATGCGATGCCATCATGGTCGGCTGACACCACGGAAAAGGCGGCGATCTGGGCCAGCAGGGAACGCTCGTTTTGGCAGAAAATGATGCAGTATAGGTGGGGGCGAAAATAGGGAGTGTGTTTATTTATGGCTGCTACATTGCCAAATGCGACTTTTCAAAGAACTTTAAGACTTCCTTGACCGACTGGTAAGACATGCAGCCCACTTATAATCGCAGGTGACTTTAATGTCCGAGCAACTGTGACAAACCATCAAGGAAGAGCTTTGTTGGATGCCTTCTCATCCCTAAATGCGGCCCTGAATGTGGCCAAAGAACACAGAAATAAAAAAGCACCCAATTTACACAATTCCACTGCTTTTTTTATGAGTTATTTTTTCTTTCTGATCAAATAAATTCATTTCATTTGAAAATAATAAACAATTTTCATGTTTCTAGAGCATTTATATGCTTCTGCACTACAAATTTTTGTGTAGAAAGTATTTTTGAGTGCTTATTGGTGCTCAGCCATTCACAATATCCAATAAATTTTATTAGACAAAATATGCTTACAATTGTCTTAAGAGCATATTTTCAAAGTTTTGACGTTTCCTTTCTGGACACCTGCATATACACATGCGCATATGTACACACACACGCACGCACGCACACCTGCGTGCGCCCGCACTCACGCACCCCCCCCCCAACCACCCCCACCCCCCCACACCACACACACACACACACACACACACACACAATGTACACATATATCCACAATACACCATACACATTCACACACGCATGCATTCACATACACACATTCATACACATACAATATACCTAGGGCGGCCCTTATATTCCAAATATTCAAAAGTTGAGTTCCCTCCTTCCATTTCGTACCAATCAATACACTAGGTGCTACATGAGCAAATACTTTCTCAAAATATTAATGATTATATAATACAATTTCTGACTTACGCTGCTACTACAATTGAAAAATTTTCACACTAAGACTTTTTCTTTAATTCAAATGTTTAAACGAAAACAGCTTTCTGCCATTACATTCAGTGTATTCAAGCCTGGTGGGAAAGAGAGTGAGAGCGAGAAAGAATGTGAGAGTGAGAAAGAGGGACAGAGTGAGAAAGAGGGACAGAGTGAGAAAGAGGGACAGAGTGAGAAAGAGGGACAGAGTGAGAAAGAGGGACAGAGTGAGAAAGAGGGACAGAGTGTGAAAGAGGGACAGAGTGAGAAAGAGGGACAGAGTGAGAAAGAGGGACAGAGTGAGAAAGAGGGACAGAGTGAGAAAGAGGGACAGAGTGAGAAAGAGGGACAGAGTGGGAAAGAGGGACAGAGTGAGAAAGAGGGACAGAGTGAGAAAGAGGGACAGAGTGAGAAAGAGGGACAGAGTGAGAAAGAGGGACAGAGTGAGAAAGAGGGACAGAGTGAGAAAGAGGGACAGAGTGAGAAAGAGGGACAGAGTGAGAAAGAGGGACAGAGTGAAAGAGGGACAGAGTGAGAAAGAGGGACAGAGTGAGAAAGAGGGACAGAGTGAGAAAGAGGGACAGAGTGAGAAAGAGGGACAGAGTGAGAAAGAGGGACAGAGTGAGAAAGAGGGACAGAGTGAGAAAGAGGGACAGAGTGAGAAAGAGGGACAGAGTGAGAAAGAGGGACAGAGTGAGAAAGAGGGACAGAGTGAGAAAGAGGGACAGAGTGAGAAAGAGGGACAGTGAGAAAGAGGGACAGAGTGAGAAAGAGGGACAGAGGGAGAAAGAGCGACAGAGTGAGAAAGAGGGACAGAGTGAAACAGCGAGAGAGAGGGAGTGAAACAGCGAGAGAGAGGGAGTGAAACAGCGAGAGAGAGGGAGTGAAACAGCGAGAGAGAGGGAGTGAAACAGCGAGAGAGAGGGAGTGAAACAGCGAGAGAGAGAGGGAGTGAAACAGCGAGAGAGAGGGAGTGAAACAGCGAGAGAGAGGGAGTGAAACAGCGAGAGAGAGGGAGAGAAACAGCGAGAGAGTGAGAAAGACAGAGCGAGAGAGAGAGAGAAAGAAGAGAGAGAGAGAGAGAGAGAAAGACAGAGCAAGAGAGAGTGAGAAAGACAGAGCGAGAGAGAGAGAGAGTGAGAAAGACAGAGCAAGAGAGAGTGAGAAAGACAGAGCGAGAGAGAGAGAGTGAGAAAGACAGAGCGAGAGAGAGAGAGAGTGAGAAAGACAGCGAGAGAGAGTGAGAAAGACAGAGCGAGAGAGAGTGAGAAAGACAGAGCGAGAGAGAGTGAGAAAGACAGAGCAAGAGAGAGTGAGAAAGACAGAGCGAGAGAGAGTGAGAAAGACAGAGCAAGAGAGAGTGAGAAAGACAGAGCGAGAGAGAGTGAGAAAGACAGAGCGAGAGAGAGTGAGAAAGACAGAGAGTGAGAGAGTGAGAGAGAGAGAGAGACTGAGAGCGAGTATTTTCTCTGTGTGGATTGTCTGAGCTACATTATTTTCCATTGAAAACACCGGACGTCCACACTGGTATAAAGGTATTTTACCGGTATAAAAAAATAAAGGTATTTTATACAGGTATGGAAAATACTGGTATTCAAAACCTTTTCAGTCCCTACTTCACACTATCCAATAACAAAATTGAATTATAAATGATGGAGCAAATTTTTGAAAATTTTGAAAACGTCCCAGGGGCTTCATGTAAAGTACCGCCAAAATTAAAATATTGGTTTCAAATTTAAGGGACCGCGACATAAGCCAGCTCAATTGGGAATTATCAATTTTGGAGAAAATCGGCTGAACGGTTTTAACTGCTAGCATTGTTCACAAACGGACAGACATTTCGCCGTCATTCGGTTTTCGGTCAAGGACCCACAATATTTGGATGCTGGCTACACGTGTTAAGAGGATTTTTTTCTAAATTTAGCAAATGGATTTATCCACTATTTCATTTCTAGGACCTGGCAATAGTTTTTCGACAGAAAATTCACTGTTTTTTCCCCCACAGCATTACATAACTGTCTCTCCTTAAGTACCTTCTTAAGGGCGATAAGTAAAAAAAAAAAAAAAATTGTAATTGTAGTAAGACACCGAAATTTTTTTTGAAAAATCAAGGATTTCAACGTACATGAGACTTGCACCATTTTCTTAAGTGTTCTAAACACTATCCGAGGTCAAATCAAAAAAATTGGTGCCTTTTCTTGAGAAAAAGATTGTTTAAAAACTTAGAAATTGCCTATATTTCAGCCAAATTTAGGTGAAAAGTAATCAATTTTCGAAACATTTTACATTGCCTTACTTCAAAATCTGCTTTTCAAAAACAATTTCACTCATGAAGAAGTCTCTATCTTGAATATTTTAGTTGTAAGAAGGCCCCCAAAAAAACTTAACTTTCTGCAATTTTCAAAAAATCAGGAATTTCAATGAAAAAGAGAATATGCACCATTCTCTTATGTGTCCTTTACGCACCATATAATGATTTCCTCTTCAGGTGTCAACAAATAATTTATCAGGATATTGATTAGAAATCTGTAAAGCTGCTGCTGCAAGATTTTCCGAAGACGGGTAACGCAAAAATGGTTCAAAAAAATCAATTGAAGAGGCATTCTGCTTCAAAAAAATCTTTCTTACTTTTCCAATATCGAGTTTTCGTCTTTTGTAACTCCTGAAACAAAATCTTTCTTCGCTACATTTTCTATCAGCGCAGATTTTCGTGGTAAAGACCCCTTAATATGGATAATCCTGTTTACGAAAGTGGAATTCAAAACTATGAGAAGACAATTGTTGTAAATGACATTGAGGAAAGAGGTGTTTAATTCATTATTATAATAACATCGACCAAAAGAAAACACTGACAAATAAACAAAAGAAAACACTGACAAATTGATTTACAAATGGTTGCTGAAGATCGTAAAAAATATCCAACTGCTACTTCCTCAGGAAAAAAAAATATTGTTCGACATTCATTTGTTCAAATAGTGTTTTGATTCTATAGAAATGTCTAGATTCTCTGTGCATTTTTCTTATAGATGCATGCACTATTAAAAAATTACTATTTCTTAAATTTTTTGTTACTTACGAAATGATTGAATGAACTCTTAAGTAATTTGTTTCATAATGTTAAAAACATTGCTGGTGTTGCCTGAATGAATCACAAAAATTGGGGGAAAAAGAAAATGATCGATGGATAATAATTTACTGGATTTTAATGGAATTATGTTGCGTGTACTAAGTTCAATCTTTAAGGCATTTGGAGGTCGCCTAACAATTGTCTGATTGTGTTGAAATTTTGCACAGATCATTTTCTTGTCAAATGAAACCGGAATAGGGGTCGCCTAGGGCCACCCTAATATACACGAATGCACCCACACACACATCCACTCACTCATCTGCTGTAACTCTTCCTTTCTTGCAATGTAATCACAAGAATTCAGCAAGTGTTTTTATATTATTTTTTAGAATTCCCAAAAAATACAGAAATGTACAAAAATACAGAGGGCAGGGGATGCAAAGCCTTAAAAAATTATTAAAATCACCAATGTGCTTTGTGCACAAAAACTATTCAACTGTTTTGAAAAGAAACTTAAAATCTGCTCCAAGAACAGAACTATATCTTCAGTTCCTAGTGTCAACTGCAACAGTAATGAAAAGAGAGTATATGTGAAGAAAATATTAAAAATTTGTTCACCTTAGTGATTAGCATGTGGAAGCTCTCAATACTGTATTTTCAGAAGTAAACATTGACCAATATAGAACGATATTAATTTCATTTCTTTAAACAGAAAATTCTGACTTACCAGTTTTAATACCTTTTTGGTTACCAGTTTTAGTATATGATTTGGTGACAAGGGATGTTTGAAAATAAATACACTAGCAAAACCAGAGCAATTACATCGCACAAAAGAGAGAGTTGTAGAAAAGTTACAGTTGTCTCCTTCTAGCAAACAGGAGTATATGATAGAAGACCCTATATAAACAAACAGTATGCTTTGAGTCGGAGGTCATGGAGACAAGTTGGAAAGATTCTCAGATCCAAAGTAATGTATGCAAGTTATGCTAGGAATTTTAGCAATAACAATGTGTTTGTTGTTGTCACTTGTGAACTGAAACACAGAAGTCTTGAAATTAAATTGTTAGTTATTCTGTTGTTGAGAAAATCCATTATTTCTCAAAGAAAAAGCAATCGATGAGAAGTCAATGTAAATGTAACTGATGCTCTGGCGATTGAGACATTTCAAATAAAATTACATTTAATCTACAGCATCCACTGAAAGAAGAGGAACTATTTATTATTTATCTTTCTGGTTTATTTTTTCCCATAATGAAATGTTGTTCAAAACCTCTTAACCATATAATGCCCCTTGTTAAATACATGTAATAACATTTCTAGTCAACTAGTGTTTGTTCCTTTCTTGCACTAATTTGCAAATTTTATTTCTTCAGGAGGCAGAGACAACCTAAATGAAACATATAAGGTTTTTTCATTTTTGAATGCCAGATGTCGATTTCATTTTTGAATGCCAGATGTCGATGTAGATTTTAAGAATATTATAGAGTAAACCCTGGTTCAATATGTAAAGTTTCACGGAAAAATTTGAGGCTGTTGCCATTCAAACGTTCCTGACAATGTGCAATTTTGAAAAAATTTCACAGAAAACTTTCAAGTTTTCAAGAAACTTTAAAGCGCAAATGCAATAATTCATAAAAAAAAATAACATTAATGCTGTGAGGGACATTTTTAAAAAAAATTCCTATAATTATTTAAAAATAATGAGGTTATACATAACAGAACTTCTATCATTTTATTTAATGCATTTACCTCTACCTGTTAAAAAACAAAGACCAAATTTGGAACTGTTTAATGAGAAATCTTGTATTTAAAATTGCTCATTAAGAAAAACTGCATTTCTTATGCCTTCAAAGTGGCATCAAACCCAAATAACCCAATGACCAAAATTCTGTTTGATCATAAATACTTTAATGAATTCCATAGACAACCATCCTACCCTAGGCTCATATCTCCTCAAGTCCGTAATATACTAACAAGAATCTATCCTAACACTCCCACAATATATCAATTTAAACTCCCACAAGACCCCTTAGAACTCCTCAAAATGCCCACAATAGACATATTGCTGGCAGAGTACCTCAATGTAACAACTAATCCTATAATATACTCTACACTTTTCTATGAAACACTTAACAAATATTAAGACAGTATTCACATATATACAGATGTCCCAAAACTACTGCATGGAATTGTTCATGCAGTTGTATTTTCAAGTGGAACAAAAATGTATAATTACACGATATGTCTAGTTTCCTGCAGTAAAGTTTTTGCAATTAGATCTGCATTAATTGAAAACCTAAAATAGAGTAACTTGCTTATCATGTTTATTGACACAAGAAGTGTTATTGAATCCCTACAAAATTTAAATAATAAGGAATCTATCTGCCTGGACATTATCTTCATGAACTCACAAATCATTTCATTGAAATGTATACACATAAAATAAAAGAAAACTGGAATATAAAATGGTTATTCAACACAAACAAAACTACATCAAATCAGAGAAAATATCTATGCATCTCAACCAACCTGTGGGACTAACAGAAGAATGCAAACTATCATCACACGACTCAAAATTGGTCACAGTAAACTCGCCTATAGTCATGTATTAAACAAATCTAATCCAAACACGTGTTTCTCATGCAATTCCCCATATACAATTCATTATATGTTACTTGAACGTTCAAGTATGGTAAGGAGAAGAAAATATCTGAAAATTGATGTTGATTTAAAAAGAAATCTTAATTAACTAAACACTATTAAAAATATTATATTGTTAAAAGAATTAAACCTATATGATGAAATTTAAATTTATTATATACATATGTTTATGTGTATATGTACTTGCAAATGTAACTTAATGAAACACTGTCATGTGGTCACTAATAACCATATAGGTTGATGAGCTTTAAATAAATTTTTGTTAAAAACACTCTTTTCACATTCAAAATTATTCAAAAAGGACTAATATTCTAAAAAATTTGTTAATCATTAATTAAAGAACTAATTAAGGAGAACAGATTTTATTGGAACAAAAATTATCTATCTTCATTAACATCCAAATAGGTTCAAGAATTTGAAAATTTCACACTTTTTGAAAATGCATAGAAAATTCAATCTATTTAACTATTTAAAAGAGTATTGAAATTGCAGGGTGTATGTAGTATGTAGGTGAGAATAAAAGGCCAAACTCACTTCTTTTTCTCACAACGGGAGGATAGACCTGGAAAGCTAAAAGTGAGATGGGTTGAGGTAGGTGGGTGGGTTGGTAGCTGAAGGTAGCCAAAATTGGTGGAGAGTAGGCACTGGAAGAGTGGAGAGTGGTACAACAAAGATTTGAATTTGGATGATGATAAACAATCATTTTAACAATAATTGTGATGATAAAAATGAAAGAAAGGTAGCCAACTGTTAATGGTCTTATGGAGAAGGTTGGTGAAACCATTTACTTGAAAACGAAGTGAAATGTAAAAGAAAAATTTCATATTCTTAAGTAAACAATATCATCTTATTCTATTTCCTGTCACTGGAGAAGTTAATAGAGAAAATGTTAACTACTTTTAAGAAGTCATTGTATGGCAAAGCTTGACATTAAGAGCATTTATTTTCAGATGATTTGACGTTGAATTATTATCCAGAGCTTAAGAGATTGATGAATCTCCTTCACAATTTCTTCCTTATTCAGATTTGTAGAATTGAAAAGGTCAAGATGATTCTTGTATGTGAAGTAGGATTAAATCTTTAAGATTTTGTAGATAAGATTTGTCTGTATGAAGGTTGGCCCTTTATTCTCACTAATTGTTCCATTTGCGGAAATCATACAGACATTGTCCAGACAGACCATTCTTGAGAACTTACTTTCTGAAGGCAGGTAAAATATCAAATACAACAAGAATTGCTTTCGTACTCATACCATTAAAATTCCAGTGACTAAGAACTTCCTGTGACTTCATGTTTCTACTTTCCTACATTCCCTTAAACTTCCCTATAACTACCTGTTCCTACATTCACTAAAAACAAGTCAAAATGCACATACTTCAGTTTTTCATTGTACCAGAATCTAAAGAAAGTCGTATGGATTTTCAAAAATAGTACAAAACATTAAAGGTTAATCCCCAAGGACCTTCATTCAAATACCAGCAACGCAAGGGAATTTTATTCAGAAATGTCCCAATCAAAGTGATTCTGAGGACTTTAACATACTTTCAAACAAGAACTGATCATTTAGTGGTTTATTCGACATACATCTCTGGAGGCTAGTCTGCCACAACATAAAAAGTACTTGTCACATTTATCTCCATCTAATGACAAAGGAAATGAAAAGATGAAGCACCAACCTCCCATCTCCTCATAAGCCTTTCTAATAGCACAGAGAAATTTGGTGACACCCACCAAACTTACACAAAACTTTGTTTTACATCTCCCTGACCATTTTATCAAACAACAGATAAATTGTGTCACAATTTCTGACTTTCTTATTTCAAATATCACTTTATCTGGTAAATAAACCAAGCATGAAAAATAAGTATTTTATTCAAAAGTTTAAATTAAAATATATTTAAGGCATTGTAAGAGTAAGAGTAATAAAGTGTTCAGTAAATTCACAAACATATTCAATGCATATTTTATACTTTAGAGATACTGCATAAACAGGATGCAAGAAAGTACAAAATGTTTGTACTTTAAAGTTAATAAATAATACAATTCAATGGCGGTGGCAGTAGCAGCTTTGACTACAGCATGTTGTTGCCAGTGTAGCGTTGTTCAAGCAACAATGAACGATTCATTTG